>JAKTPO010000014.1:0-176805 GCA_030557635.1 Hemisphaericaspora nanyangensis | reverse complement strand
CACCTGGTCTTTCAAAAGTCCAGAAATTGTCTTTTGCAGCATCATCATTTTTGGTTTGAGTCTTTGCGGTAGTGTTTTATATGGCCCAAAAAATATGACAACCTGTTTCGGAATGTTAACCTTTCTATTGACCTTGTTGGAATTTTAATTTCTTATTGTTTGAAGTTTTCAAGTTCTTGTTTCCTCTAACTACAACTATTCCATCCAGTTACTCATTCCTGATAATTATAAATCGTCCGCCAAACTTCCATTTTTAATTTCAATCAGTTCTTTTATTCTCTCAAAATAACAAATAATTAAAATGGCTTTTCAAAACACTACCGCAAAGACTCAAACCAAAAATGATGATGCTGCAAAAGACAATTTCTGGACTTTTGAAAGACCAGGTGGAAGAGGCGTACACTACTACTGTGCTGCTTGTACCATTATGTAAGATACTTACAATCGATGATGATCCAACTTTTGATTGATTTGTTTTTATTTAAAATTATATAATATTTGATATATGAACAATACTATGTTTTGCTTACCTTGAAAGAAGTTGTAGTAGATGTAGTAAAGATTCGCTTGGCCCCAAGACATCCTTTGGTAAGTTCCAGTGGATTATGAGCGCTCAACTCTAGAATATAAAAGATCTCTTATATTATGATGGTCAAGATTACCAAATACCACGCGGAACCACTCATTTAAATATCAAAGAAAACTCTTGAGAATCTTAAAAGTGAGTTTCAACTAGTAACAAAGATTAACCATGTACCTTTTTCTGAACTCTTCAAATATAGAAATCTTCGTAACCAAGACTTCTCTTGCTTTCTCTTAGAGCTGGTGATACTACAGCACTTTGTCCAAGCACTCTTTATCGAAGACTTTACCAACCATTCATATGTCTCTTTAATTGTAGTAGGTTCAATGACCGAAGATCATTAGTTTTGTCAACCCAAAGTGAAACATTTCTCTGGAACCCTCTTACGGTAAACTACCTTCGCATAATATTTTCTTACAGAACTTGTTCTGAAACGTCAAGTGCATGCATCTATATTGCTATTCAGCTAGTTAAACAGGGGGATATAATGTTCACCCGTGATATTATCATTGGTGTTATGTAAAATTTGTTTATGGCGCTTTGTATTATACCTATTTGGAGATCTCCTTTCTTTAGATACACTTATTAGGTAATATTAGTCAGTTTACTTGCTATTAATTGCGCATTACTTAACCATTCTACTAAAACAATATAGAAGCACATTTAATATTATTGAATTTAGTACTTAAAGTTAAAACAATTCGTTATTGTCATTTTTGTCAAGTTTTAGTTTAATATTGGTTGGATGCCTTTTCACGGCACAACCTTATTCCAAAGTTAAACTGAAAGGCTAAAAGAGTTCGAACGTGATCTATTCTTTTTTTGAAGAAGTGAATGATTAGGCACCAGAGTTACTATGTATGTTTGAAGAGAAATACTGAAAAGTTAGATATACCTAGCCATTCTGGGAGGCTATTGGTTATTGATTAAGTGTTGAAATTGTTATTATACGTCATTTCTAATGCTTTGACATTCTAATAATAATGTCGCTACCAATTGGGCCCTTTTAATCTCACATAAAGCGTTAGATGAACCCTGCTCATAAGTCTCGGATTTCTCTATTGCCATCAACTTCCTACTAATTTCGTAAATCGCATGTTTCGTTATCTCCTTTTGATGTTTGATTCACAGTAGTATTCTGAATATAAACAAATACACTCTAAAAGCTGATATGATATAAAGCAATATAATATAAAATAGATAATTAAAGTAATATAATATAAAATAAAATCGATAATAAAGAGAAATTAGATAATATATTGAACAACGTCTAAAAACAACTTCCCACAACAAGATTACTAAAAACACGTAATAATCCAACATATATATAATAACCATTTCTTTTAGAGGGAAAGTTCAACCAAGATCCTCTTCAAGAGCCTCCTCGGTAATTGCCACACTAAAACAATTGAAAGTTTCTCTGGTGATATTAGTTTCTGTCTAGCACCACTAGTACTATGTCCTAGACAGAAACCGTACCCCCCAAAACAATCAAGAATTTATCGATGGAAAACACTCCGAAAAACTCCAAGGAAAACCCTGGAATTCCAAACCAACCAATTGAAAATGATTATTGAAAATGATGAAGAAAGACTAAGTGAAGATGGTAATGTCTCAGAAAGGAAGTAATTATTCACCTTTTCTTTTCTATTTTATCTTTAGCTTAAAGTATAATATAAAATCTTTGTAATAATCATATCTTATAATAAACAGTAAATAACAACAACTGGAAAGCAATGAAAACTTTGATCTGATTCAGTATCTTTATCGAACAACTAGATTTTCCATTTAGAGTGTCACCCAAAACTATTAAAAATCCAAATTAGAAAACGCAAGGACAAACATTACCAGAAGTTGTATACTCAGGACCAATTCACTTGTAAACAATGATTTTTTGATATTTGAAGCAGAATCATGAACATATTTTCGATATTTCTTCCCTTTCTCCTTTACTTTCCTTTTGGTATCCTTCATATGTGTGTAGTTCGAACTTATCACCCTTTTGGTGCTGCGATCAAATCTTTTTGGATGAAATTGGAACTTCGGTAATTTCAGAAACACTCAACTTTCTTTCAAGCATACGTTCCTTGACTGCAGATTTCAAATATTCGGGCCTCTTGGGTTTTGGATGAGGGGGCGTTTTCTCTGTCTTTGTTCCCAGTTTCTGTTTCTCTGATGTTGACAAATTTTTACTTTCGGCAGTTTGTCCCTTAGATGATAAACTCCCTTCATAGAAGGGTACATTCTCGTCCTCAACAAAGATATTAATGCAATAGTGCCATTTATCGTAACTGTAAATCGCTTTGATCAGATTGTCATCCTTGTCTCTAGTACTGTAAATAAGTTCGTTGTAATTAGTCATCTTATTGTTAATACTATTTCTGTAGTTGTTGCTGTAGCTGTTACTGTAGTTGTTGCTGTAGTTGTTGTTGTTAATGTTGTCGGCAGTTTCAGTCAGCTTAGTTTGTTTTCTGATTTTTGAACTCGTCTTCTTGATCTTTCTCTTTGCTGCGGATTTAACAGCTTTGAATGAAGATTCGATTAAGTTAGAAGCTTTTGAATGCATTTTAATGATATTAATTGTGTGTGAGTAATGATAAACAAGAAGATGAAGAATAAATTGAGTTTGTAAACTTTGGAATTTTTTGCAACCAGTTTAAAGCTTTGCTGGTGCCAAACTTTTTTGAGCAATTTGCATTTGCAACCAAGTAATTTTTTTTAAGTTCGGAAACAAATTGTTCAAATTAGAAAGTGCCACAAAACTTACATTCTAACACTGTTGAATGGATAGCCTATATTCATTTGATAATTTATTTCGGTTATATATTCTGACTATGGAAATGTTCTATTGAAAATGAATACAAGCCATGATATACAAATTTATAGTAATGTTGTACCTCATTGGGTAACTCAAATAACTCTTGTCATTGGCCCACTGTAAATCTGTGAGTGAATCTACTTCTTAGTCTATAAGTTTTATTTGGGAAAAGTTCTATAACTTTGGAGCTAGCGAAAGTACGATTTCGAATATCAGAGGTAGAAAGGGCCTGTATTATTCTCATATTTATATTTAGATATTTCATCTAATACATAGAGATACGAATAGTACATTAACGTCACTATGGGTTCTGACAGGTATATAAAATCTTCTAAATTATAGAGCATCATAGAAAAAATCAATTATTTAATTTCTATTTGAAAAGGTTAGAGCCAATTCAACCGAATTTATTTTGCCCAGTTGGTAGAGCAGTTGCAACTCTCAATGCACTATCTGCTTGTCCATAATACAAAAACAATTGTCCATGAAACAACACCAACGCTTCACAGTACACAACATTATTAACCAATTTTCTCTTGTTGCGTTTCGGGCACAATATTCTAAACTTGACATTGGTCGTTTTGCTGTATCGTCTTAATTTATCAACATTTGTGAAATACTATAGATCCCTCTTTCTGATTCTGGCGTGCCATGAGTTGCACAATTGTATACCATGACCTACAAGGCATCAACTAATATGATAGGTGCTGGTCCTGACTCAATTAATTTCGACTCATGAGAATACACTGATTTGGCTAAGAGGTTATAATAAGGGCAGTCCATTTGATCAATTCATCCGAAACAGCAAGATATAATTTCAAATCACCCCAAATCATATAGTACTTGCCATCACTCAGTCTTTTGTCGGTAAAAGTTTGACTTTTTAACTTCCAAGACCACAACAGAAGACTTCGAGGATATTGCTGAAGAGGTATTTAATTCTTCGATTTTTAAATACCTTTGAAAAACACTTCCTTATTTCGTGGTTGTTTCGTTATGCTTTTGGTATAGTTATATAACAATATATATCGCCTTTATTTGATATAGATTCGTGTATTAATTATAGCATTTTTTTGTACATTTGCTCTATGATTTCGTGGTATCCACTACTCAAGTTTCTCTTCCTGTCTTCCCTTTATGGGAATGTTATTTTTGAAATCTTACGTGTATAAATTGTTCATATTTTGGTGTGGCTGTTTGACAATTCATTTGTGAATTGTACAAATAAAATAACTAGAAGATGACGAGGCTTACAGTTATGAAGAAGCGGGCAATCAGTTCAAGTTTAAATGATGACAAATACATGTTTAATATTTTGATTTAATTAGAGCAAGCTAATTGTTAGTAGTATTATCATTTCCTTTTATTGTAACTATTAATTAATGGGTACGATATATAGCGAAAGTAAAGATAATTATTGAAATTTTTGTGTCTTACAAACTGTAGTGGAAGAGATAAAGATACAACATTGACCTTTTGAGAAGACAAGTTAAGTTTTATTGGCGCAATGTATATCTCTTTACAGTGAATTATATTTGAATGCTTATGAGTTGTCAACAAATATGTATACTACTTCAGATGAGATTATCTGAGTATAACGTAAACACTCTCTTGTGTACCTGAGTTCACAAGGTTCAACTTAACTGGTTTCGCCCGATGTAGATTCCTCGGGGTTAATAAAAGGTTGGAGTCAATGATTGTCATTTACAAACATCATTTCATTCAACATTATGAAAGTAACATTGAAAGAAATAAAACTTGATGTGTCCCCTTGCATTGGTGATGAGTTTTCTAAAGCGAATGATAAGACTGTACAATCATCATCATCATCATCATCATCTCGCTGGAAAAAAAGCGCCATAAAAAATTTCATAAATTTCAAACATTTAGGCAACACCAGTTATTCAAATACACCAGAAGAAGTACTTATAACAATTGTGTTATGCTTAGAACTGCTCATACATTACCAATGCTACGTTTTAATGTCAGTTTGACATTAAAACGTTTTCAATCTAAAGTTACAAATTTACCTCATGGTTCAACAGTTGATTCTATCAATAAGCTTGTCCCCTTATTAACCAAATATGGATGGTTTCAAATGTACAGAGGATATCACTTAAGTAATTTAACAACGGAGATTATCAATGATGCATTTGATGAACATAAGATAACTGAAGATATGCCAAGAGATGAAATCCAAAAATTTATTGATAATTGGGCCTATGACAATGATGCTAGGCTATTGGCCCAAAAGACTAAGATTATACGAACAACCCAACTGGAAATTTTGTATAAGAAACAGTTATCTGCGAGAGTTAAAGCAACAGCTAGCACAATGGCAGATGAACTAGAGGAGTATTATATTGCAAAAAAAAAGCACGAAAAGCCTGACAATGTTACCGACTATCAATGGCGTCTGGGAATAAGGAAGCAATGGAAAGCTATTGATGTTGAAACTAAACTTCAGATCGCCAAGGAAATGGAAAAGTCTCTTGATGAGGGTTATGTTATGTTTAATAAAAAACTTGTACACCGTGAAGATGTTCATGGAGACCATTTTATGATCTACCGTAGACCCGATGGTCTGGTTGTAATAAAGGGAAAATTGGGAGAACCTGAACAACGTTATTACTTTAAACAAACCAGACTTGGCAAGTTGCAAGAGCAAACTGGAAATCCCGCTTTAACGATGAAAGAGGCTGAGAAACAATTGCAAAAGGAGTGGTCGTTGGCACCCCGGTCATACAGACTTTCCTGTGGTGAAAAATTCAAGCAGTTAATATTAGACGGCAAGTATTTGGAATACGGGAAAGTTATCCCCTTGGAGAAAAGAAGTGCTAATCGACATTTGATTGCCCGTGCATATGATGATATGAATTTAGAATTGGATGAAGAGGGTAATCCCATTGCAGTTTATGAAATGTGGGTTAAACGCAAAAAATCATACTTTTTCATGAAGAAATGTCTGCATGTGCAAACTAAGTCTGGGAAGGAAGAAATATATAAGCAAGCCTCCAATGAGGAAAAACAAGCCATGGCTAATGAATTGATTCAGATTACTCTCGAAGGAAAATGCATCCAAGGAGGTAATTTATTGGATGCTAAAGAATATGTCTTTAACCACTTTCCTACAGATAAAAAGTAAACTTGTACATAGAAATAAAACACAATTGACTTTTGTAGATGTGACCCCAATTCCATTAAGGGGAGGTCTTACTTAGTTGTATTCTTTGTCTTTTGCAACTTTGGTAAACTTGGAACCACCGAATTATTCAAAAATTTTATTCTGTCAAAAGATAATGAAAAAAAGAAAAAATTTCAATGAAAATTTTAACAATCGTTCAAATGGTGTAATTCAGCAATGACAGACCCTTGTGTACCATTGTCACTATCTAATGAAGTGATACCAATTCAGTATCACTATAAGTTAAATATCAATCATTTAAAACCAAATTTTTCAGGAGAAGCAATTATAAAATTACAAAAGAATGCAAACAACGTTGAACCAATTGCACATTCAGGAGGATTTGCAATCATTTTACATGCATCCAAATTGATTATTACCAAGGCTACTATTGGTGATGTCAAGTTAAAAGTTGATTATGATAAACCAAATCAAAGAGTACACCTTTCTTCTGAAACTGTATCATTCAAAGAGTCTGATTTTTTGGTTATTTCGTATATGGGTCAAATTAAAACAATTGCAACGTTTAAAGATATTACTCTGGGATTATTCAAGACTAATTATTTAGATTCTATTTCAGGCAAGGCAAATAACTATATTTTGTCAACACATTTCCAACCTCATTTCGCCAAGGAAGTTTTTCCCATTATTGATGAATTGACCCATAAACCAATTATCAAGTTGGATATTACAACCAATACTAAGTTCAAAGTTATGACTAATGGAAAATTGGTCAGTTCGGAATATGTTGATGAAAATACGTTATCTAAATTTGAATACGATTTACCTATTTCCCCAGGTGTGATGGGATTCGTAATTGGTGATTTCGAATATATTCAAAGTGAATCATTATCAAATGTACGAATTTTCACATCTATTGGAGAAAGTAGATATGCTAGATTTGCATTATCAATAATTGAAAGATATTTACCTATTTTAGAATCGAAATTTGGTCATAAATATCCATTATCTAAACTTGATTTCGTAACATTGCCATTCCTTAATGATGGTGCCATGGAAAATTGGGGGTTAGTTACAGTTCTTGGATCCAGTTTGTTAATTGATGAGCATTCGGCATCACAACAAGAGAAGAACCAGATTGAAGAATTGGTTGTTCATGAATTAGTCCATCAATGGATGGGAAACTGGATTACCTTTGATAATTGGAATTTCCTTTGGTTTAATGAATCTTTTGCTACTTGGTTAGCTAAAATTCTTATTGGAAAAGAAACTATTTCGTATGAAGATTTGTTAGATAAAGATTGTTACTATGTTGATGACAAGTACACGATTGGTAGTTTACAAGAACATATGAAGACAGTCTATACCGGATTAAATGCAACCACATCCACTATATTTGATAGCAATATGTATGAAAAGGGGATTGCTTTACTTAATATGATCCATCATATTTTTAAAAGTGAAAATAAGGATTTAGTTTCATGCATGACCAAGATTATTCTGAAATATCAAAATACTTCAATTAAACTAATTGATATTTGGCAAGTTTTAAATGAAGAAGTAAGTACTGATTTACCAAGTTTTGTCTTTTCATGGTCTAGAACCCATGGATTCCCCTTGGTTAAAGTATCCACTATTGAAGGTGGGAATCGAATCCATATTGAACAACATGCTTATTTGTTCAATTTGACACCTGAACAAGTTGGTCTTGAAGATATTCCTTATCATATCCCATTATTGATTGACGTACTTATGGATAATGGTGAGCGTAAATTATTGAATATTTTATTGACTGATCGTTCTATTGATTTGGATATTCCAAGTAAACAATTTATCGGTATTAATACTGGTAGAGGTGGTTATTATAGAACTTTGTACGATGATCAAACTTTACCTAATATTCATTTGATGAACCCGGAAGATATAGTTGGTACTTTACATGATTTGGGTAAGATTTTAGGTACTTCTAATTCAACCAGTGGTGATTTAATCAAATTTATTCAAATAATTGAAACTTTTACTGATAAGAATTGGGAATGGGATTGGCAAGTTATTTCGGTTGCTCTTGGATATTTGGAATCAATCAATCATAGTTTATTGCATTTTACAACTTGTGAAGCTTTTAATGAATGGAGATATTCATATTCAGCAAAATTGTTTACTCGAGTTGATTGGAGCAAGACTTATTCAATTGATTATGATCCAATTGAAATTCAATCTCGTGCATCTTTACTTCAATTGAACATCCATAATCAGCATGCATATGAAGTTGCGCATAAATTGTATATCCAATTCCTTAATTCCGGTATAAACAAATCATTTACTCCTAAAGAATTAGTTCCGGCAATTTTTAATGTGATGATGTCACAAGCTACAATGAAGGAATATAAACAAGTTCTTGCACTTGTCAAGAATTCCAATACATCAATCTTGAATCAAACTGATTTGTCTGAGCGAGAATTACAAACAATCGCTGTATCATCCTTGGCATTTCCTCAAAATCCGCAATTTATTGCCAAGACATTGAACTTCATTCTGAATAATATTGATTCCAAATTGATTGAGTTAGGATTGATTGGGTTTACTTATACTCTGAACCGAGAACATATTGTACAATTATATAATTGGTTTAATTTGAGTTATGATAATTGGGTATTTCGTTCATTACGAAAGGGGTCTGATTGGTCGAAACAAATTGGAATTACTACAAAGAATGTGACTAAATTAGTTTTAGAATTGATGAATCGTGATGAAGAGTTGATTCAATTAAAACAACAATTTATTGCTAAGAAAATACTGAAATTGCCTGAGCATGGTTTGAAACAATTGAGTCAAGAGATGGAATTTGAGAATGAAGCTAAAAATGTAATTGCTGGGTTTTATCCTGATTTAGAGAAATGGTTAGCTGATAGATAGAAATTAAGTGAAACATATGTGACACAATAAGTTGACGCAAAACATATTCAGATATACATGTAAATAGAATTCAATGCTAATGTGTGTAACTCGTAAAGTGTGGAAAAGTCAGGGGAAATTGCCTTGTAGAAAATTGCCCGATACACTTGTGGTTTTAATAAAAAAAAGAAGTTACCAAGAGCAACCCTCGGATATCTTGTAATAAGCGATTCATCATGGTATTGTTTTGGACAAGACAAAGGGTTCATCGGTTCAAATAAGTGTGTTGTAGAAAAAGAGAGAAAACCGATAAGCATGTGATGAGCTGTAATCTATATCGCATAAATTAATTTGTATGCAGGAAAGGTTGTAACCAATAAGAAAGAAAAAAGGTTATTAGAGCCCTTGCAGTAATTGCAGTAAGAACTAGCGGGAAAATTTTAATAGTCGTGTAAATTATTAAATTATCTAATTATTGAATAATTAACTATTGTGATTGGATGTTTTTCCATTAGTAGTAATCACATCCCCGATTGGGTAACAGCAAAAAAGAAAAAAAAAAGAATTACTAGAATTTGGTTGCAAAACGAAAAAAAAATAATAACAATTTTTCTGGGAGGTTTTTTTTAAGGGGCTTGAGAATACAAGAAAGAGCGAACAGCTGAATGTGTTGTTGTTAAACATTGGGACAATAACATGCGAGAGAATACTTGCTAAATCAGTAAAAGATATTATTGTTGTTTGGGATATTCCACAATTTTTGCTAATACCGAATAGGGAGAGTAATCTTCCCAATTGGGGTTGTTAAATGTATTATTGTGCATTGTAATATCGAAGATTTCAATTATCTTTTTTTTTGCCAAAATATCAAGCGAATCTTCTCAATTGATTACACGAAATTTTTCAACCATATATTCATATTGTGGATTCTACATACTCTCTTCCTCCGTCCAACATCAGTTATGTACATATGTATTTCAAGTCTAAATTCTAAACTCTAAGTAAAGCCAGTATATATATAAAAATAATCAAAAAAACCTAAGCATTATCACCATAATAATCAAAAGCAAACACCATTAAAAAAGACATGTCAAAAAAAAAACAAAAAAAAAACAACCAAAAAAAGGAACCCATAAACAAATCACATAAACATTAAAACCATAAAAGCAAAGCTCTAAATACCCCATTGTATGTCGCTCTCTACTTTAATCACCTTTAGTATTGAATTTGCCAACTTGTCAACCTCTTCTTCCTCTGTATGTATCTTCCCATACGTTTTATCACCAACATGAACGACCATATCTGAATCACTTTCATTACCAGTTGATATTGATGATACTGATGATGAGAAAGTATGCAGATTAAGAATTTGATCTTCGGTGCTTGTGCTATATATTGAGGATGGTTGTGAATTACGACTTTTATGTTGTGCATGGAACGATAAGGTTTGGATGGGAGGTAATGGAGGAATAAGATTTTCTTCTTGAATAGTGTGGGGGTTATTATTGGATATATTATTCTCATCTTCCTCGAGGACTAGATAGGAATTGGTAGTTGAAATTGGAGAGAGAAGTAAGAGCTCTGGTTGATCATGTAGCTGTTGTTGAGGCTGTTGTTGTTTCGTGTGGAATATAGATGGTAATGAGTTGGCTCTTCTTGTTTTAAGTAGACTACGTCTTGGTTTAAGGCTAGGGGATGAAGTTGAAGACGAAGGTGTAGTAGCACAAGTAGAAACACTATTCGATCTAGATGTTAACAACAATGATGTATCTGGTGATGTCATTATTGGAGATGTAGTGGTAGAACTATTAGGAGAAGCTTTTGTTGTATTTGTTGTCGTTGTTGTTGAAGATTGTTTAATCAATTCATTTTTAAGCTGTTTTAATTTCTTTCTTATCGACCTAGAACGGGTAGCGTTTGGATATTGGAATTGAAAATTCATGTAATGGTTTATATCTGAAATGTATGTGTTATTAATAATAACCAAGTTTATTACTTTTCACTTGATTTGGCTTGGAGTCTCAATGGCTTTCTTATAGATGTATATCCAGATATATATATATTTAAAAAAATTCATATTACGGAAAGGAGTGTTTATATTTATTTTTCACCAATTTTTAGTGAAGCATTTTTTGTAAAAGGGAATTGCAGTTTACATTCAGAAAAAAACAAAAAAAATATTTATCATTGTGTTTTACAGGTTAGGTAATAAGTTGTAATGTCAAACTTATTTAGTGTGACGATTTCTCCTCCTCTTTAAGTATGTAACGCAAGACACAAATGTGCTGACGCAAGAAAGCAAAAATAAAATTATAGTAGGACAAAGGAGTGATCTAGTACCATTACTACATGACTACTGCCCCCCAAAGTTAAGCTTTCATATAAATATTTATATATGGTTGATATTTTTCTGTGTGTGTAAAGTAATTGTATCTCACCGCCTCACTCCTTTCCAATTTTTTTTGTTAAACAAGATTTTCAATTTTAGGACAATTGTCAGATTTACTAACTTACTTTTAGAAACTGTATTTGTTATTGTAAGCTCGGAGTTTCATTTTAAACTAAATTCACATGGCAATATTGGACGTATTTCTTGTAATTTCTCAATTATGGAGAGAGACTTTCGTATTTTCGTAAATGTCACTTTTGTATGTATAGTATTGTAAGATCACTATAACTCGCGCAGGGCCAAACATCAAGTTGTTTCAATCCCCACTACCACCAAATGTGGAAAAATCATTATTTACAAATTAAGATAAATCTTGTCAACAACAACACTGTTTGGATAAGACCTCTCGTGCAATTTCTCAAATAACTTCCCAAGCAACTTCTCAAGCCAAGAAGGCTAGACAGAATCACCTTAACAATATAACAAAAAGTCTAGACATTTGAAATTGTTTAGAGGAAGAATTCACACGATCATGGTTTATATGTTTATACTATCACAAAAATGTTTAGCTTTATAACGTTTTGTGATGGATCGAGCAAAAACGTTAATCGACACACTACGAAAACGTCCAGAACTCTAAAATAACGGGATTCAAAATGCGTAGAAAAATCAAAATGATATCATTTTCATTCATTCGTTTTATTTAAACCTATAATAATAAAAAAAATCCAGAACAAACAAATGTACATTCTTAAGTAATTTCCATTGTTATGCACTTCACTAAACGGATATTCATTCATTAATCTTCATTATCCATCGACACACACAGAATCTATATTAGAAATTCACACACATGGATTATTCTTTTGCGTATTTTCTTTATCCCTTGGGTCTAGCCAAATTAATTCTTTGACTTTCCGTCACCAAGCTTTGGTGGAAATCCATTGAGCTCGGCACCACTTGCAGATTCACAAGTACACCATTGATCCTTTGGGGCAGCACTCATAGCAGTTGGAACATGTTGTCCACATCCGAACCAAGTTTTACCTTCTAGAAAATCATTTAAGTTAGTAACTCATGTTCTTTTCTTATACACAACGTGCCTTGCGCTATACACAGTTGTTTTCATTGGATTCAGCTATTTCATGAAATACATACGACAAGAAGGGCATTCAGCAGGTTTACACATGTTTAACTAATTGGAATTTTAACTTGAAGCAAACTAGATAAAGAATAAGAAAAAGAACGTCAAATTATCTATGAATGATTTTTTGCCTTTTATTTATTCATGTTTTTTTTCTTGAATTGCCTGTCAAATCCCGAACAATCAGTAATTTAATGCAAATGAACCAAAAAAATGTGGAGAATAAATGAACGGACTTTGATTTACAATACACACAATTGTCATAAATAACCTCTACAAACCAGAATAACAATGATATCCCAAGTCTACTATTCTACAATTGACCAGAATACAACTTCTTTTCCTTTTCTTGTTCTTCTCTAATTCTTTCTTCTTCTTCCTCTTTCAACATCTTTTCAATGTCCATATTCTCTTGAATATTCCACAATTGGGAATATAATGAAGATTCATCAGCCAACAATTCAGAATGAGATCCTTCTTCTTGTACACTACCTTTATTCAACACAATAATCTTGTCAGCGTCGGCAATTGTTCTTAATCTGTGCGCAATTGCAACATTAGTATTCTCATTCTTCCTGAAAACTGTTCTTATTGTCTTTAATAATGCTTGTTCAGTGTGAGTATCCAATGCAGACGTAGCTTCATCAAAAAATGTAATAGGAGCATTCTTCAACAACAATCTAGCCATAGCTAATCGTTGTTTCTCACCTCCCGAAATCATCATCCCTCTTTCACCAACAATTGTGTTGACTCCGTCGGGTAAGTCTTTAATCAATTTGTCCAATTGTACCATTTCAATCATTTTGTGAACTTCTTCATCATCAGCATCTAGTCGTCCATATCTCACATTCTCGAGAATAGACTCATTGAATAATGGAGTTTCTTGTGGTACGATACCAATGCTTTTACGAAGTGATTCAAGAGTTACGTCACGAACATCTTGTCCATCAATTAAAATTCTTCCTTCGGTAACATCGTAGAATCTGAACACTAATCTTAAGATTGTTGATTTCCCACTACCTGAAGGACCAACAATTGCTACTTTTTCCCCAGCTGGAATTGTAAATGTTGCATTTTTAAGAATTGGACGTTCTGGGTGATATCCAAATGTAACGTTTTCAAATTTGATTTCTCCATTAGTGATATTCAATGGTTTTGCATTTGGATGATCTTTGATTTCAATTTCAACATTTTGTAATTGGAATAGATTTTCCATATCTAATAACGATTGTTTTAATTCACGGTAAACACTACCCAAAAAATTCAAGGGAACACTTAATTGAAATACTAATTGATTAATCAATACCAAGTCACCAACACTCAAGGAACCGTCGATAACTCCTTGACATCCCATATACATCATGGCAGTCAATGCTGAAGAAAAAATGAAGTTTTGTCCAGCATTTAAAAACGCTAATGAAGTTGCAACTTTAATCGAAGCATTTTGATATTTGGTTAAGGATGATTCGTATTTCGTAGCTTGATACATCTCATTATTGAAATATTTCACGGCTTCATAATTAATCAAAGAATCTAAAGCAACACTAGCGGCTTTATTGTCAGCGTTATTAGCTTGTCTCCTAAAATTAGTTCTCCAACTAGTTGTCCTTATCGTGAAAATCGAATAAGTTAACATCGTAAAGAAAGTCATTGCTGCAAACGAAAGCCCATAGTTATAACTCAAAATCCCACAAACCATAGTAATCTCAAAAGTTATAGGTATAATATGAAAAACCATCGCCGACAATACGTAACTTATTCCCTTTGTCCCCCTTTCGATCGCTCTGGTTAACCCACCAGTCTGACTCGACAAATGAAAATTCAAATCCATATGCAACAACCTCACAAACGTATTATATGCAACTCGTTTGATCGCACTCTGGGAAACACTAGCAAACACTGCATTTCTCAATTCGCCAAACAAAACAGCACCAAATCTAGCTGCTCCATATGCAAAAATCATCGATCCTATAGCGATACCTGCTGGACCCAAAGCCGAAAAATCAACATTCATGCCGTCGATTATTGATTTGAACAAGAAAGGAACTTGGACATTTAGAAGTTTTGCTCCTATAAGGAGGGAAAATGCGATTACGACTCTGACTTTGAATGACGGCTTGTTTTTGGGCCAGATAGTGGAGAGGAGGGATTTGAGCATAAAGATCTCCGAAGTGGAGATTTTGCGGCCAAATAATGCTGAGGATGAGTCTTCTTTGGATTCGGCTTTGATTGTGGTTGTTGGTTTTGGTGCGGTTATTTGTGGTGATACTTTTTGAGTGGTTGCAGTTGGGTGTTTGTCATTTTGTTTAACTGTGGCGTATGTCCTGGCTGTGAATCCGATAGTTGGGGATAGAAGAGGGTATGCTAGTTTAGGTTGGGTTAGGAACGGTCTTGCAGTGCGGAATAGACTCGGTGAGTTCCACTGGGATATGGTCCTGATAATTGAATTCCTGATCATGAGGGGGAGGTCTATCTTTCAAAATATCTCTCTACTGGAATGTCCGGGGTCGGTGTTGAAAAATGTGGATCTGGTTCCTGACTTTTTTGGCACAAAGAATTTTTCACACTTTACTCGGACGACTCAAATATGTGAATAGAATTAGGATGCAAATGACAAGTGAATGTACTTTATCAGTAGAGCAATAATGCTTTAATGCATAAAGCAGGAAGAAAGATAATATTTATAGCAGGAAAGGTTATAATGTAGTTTAAACTAAAAAAAATTATACACACAACCTCAGCAGTTATGATTGGTACAAATCAAAACAAATCCCGTGCCATGAGGTAATTTCGCTTGAGGGAAACCAGCTGCAGAGTGAAAGACCTCCAATGAATTATCTGTAAATAAGCTAGAAGTATCTTGTGATACAGTCTCGATCCATGTATGAACCAACCTCATACAGACACAGTAGAAACGTCGTGTAGTAGCATTTAGTGGGTGGCTACCATCCCATTGCGATGTGCATTTTTCTGACCAATAAATTTTTTGCATCACTGCTGGCACGGCAACTACAACCACCAACGTTCACCATCACCTCCTCACAATGGTTTACTACTTCCAAGCAAAATTCACCAAAAACGATGATGAGCTCTCTGATTTTGCATTATCAACGTCCGATTCAACAGCGTCAGCAACAATCTACATGGGTAGAGATAAAATCGAAAATGATCCTCTAATAAAACATTCTCATCCCAAAAATATCTGGTTCCATGTCGATAATTATTCTTCGGCACATTTATATCTTCAACTCACCAAAGAGCAGATCAAATCGTTTAAATCGTTTGAGACATTTGCGATTGAAGATGATTTATTGGTTCAAATTGCTCAATTAACCAAAGCGAACTCTATCAAGGGGAATAAATTGAATAATATTACAATTATATATACTCCTGTGGAGAATTTACATACCGATGGATCAATGGATATTGGGACTGTGACGTTCAAGAATCTGAAATTAGTTAAAAAGGTGCATGTTGTGAAAAAGGAGAATGCGATTATAAATAAGTTGAACAAGACCAAGACGGAAGTTTCGACAGAAGAGTTTATAAAGAAACAAGATCAGTTGGTGAGGGAGATTGCTAGTGAAAGGAAGAAGGAAGAGAGAGAGGCGAAGGAATTGAGCAAAGTGTATGAAGCCCAAAAGAAAACTAAAGATGATCCATACGGTGATTTATTTGGAGATGAGAGTTTGCAAAGTTCAAATGAATATCGGAATGATAATTGGGTCGAAGAAGATTTCTGGTGAATTGGTTCCTCTTTGGTTGTATCAAATAGCACTTTTGTACTAATATAATAAATAACAAAATTCATAATTCTTGTATTTAAAAAACTATGTAAACGATATCGAATACATTCATATAAAAAATCAACCTATCTGTACCTGTACTTGGAATAATTATGGCAAAATATGGTTAAATAAAAAAGCTCAAAATAAGGATTTAGTCAAATGGAGTTTTCTTCAAAATTTCATTAAAAGAATACGCAGGCAAAAGCAGCTAGTATTAAGATAAAAAAATTGTATATAAAACGGAACTAAAGCTACCCCCTGGTGTCATGAAAGTACCGGATTTCATTTATTCTCTCTTTCTTGTAATATTTTAAAAGCTTCTTATCTAAGCATCCAAGTTAATTGGGAACTTACCAGCAGCTCTTTGGTCATCCCATTTCTCAACCCAGTCAAGAGGACATAATGACGTGAAGGTCTTGAAGAAGATCTTGCATGGTTCAAATTCTTCACCTTTAACATTGACACACTTGTGGTAGTCAACGTAAGATTGAGCACAATGCTTGGATTGGTTTTGGGTTGGGAATCTTGGGTCGAATTGAGGAGTCTCAAATTTGAAGTTAGCAGCGTCAGACATTGTGAGGTTGTGTGTGTGTATCTGTTCCTTAGTAAATAGTAAAAGAGTTTTCTGTTTCAATATTTTCACATCTTACGATTGGAAATTTTCTGAATTGTTTGTTGCATCAGTCATTGCACTATGTACAGTACTTACATAGAAAAGTTATGGGGTTTTTTCATTGGTTCATACCGTATTAAGTCACGTGATATAACACGTGATTCCATGCTAACAAGAAAAATTTCAACATTTGAGAGTAGCACAGGGCTGGTACATAATGTATTTCTGTTGTAGAACAGAGGGAATTGAGTTACAATTAAAACAATCTATCATTGAAATGGTCATTGGATTTTTCCCTATTCATTCCATTATTGAGCAGTCCATCCACTAAGATCAAAATGCTCTATTTTGTCATTACCGGCAATTATAATGTACATAACTGGTAATGTGAATACAGTAGGAGTACGAATACTTTCTAAAAACGTATTATATGCATCATCGCCTTCGGTCACCTCTTGTCTGTCTTTTACTTTGTTCTTCTTCTCATTTGGATTTGTTGATGATTCTATTTTACTCAACTTATTAAATTGCTTGAAAGACTTTCCATTTTGTTTAATTTTCTGTTTGGCTATCTCTAGTATTGATAGCTGCTTCGGTATACCATTTGAATAGCTTGCTATCATAACTACTTCTTCTTTTTCAAGATGACTTATCACTTGTGAAACTCTTCGCTTAATGGAATCATTTTTGGAAATCTTGACTAGTTGAGTATCTATGTTACTTGCATTTTGCTTTCTTATAGAAGTTTGGGTTTGTTGTATTTGATTGAGAAATGCTTCTTCGTTGGACTCTGTCATGGTTTATTTATATATATCGGCAGATTACTACCAATGCTTGTAATGAGATGAGTTTCTCCAAATTTTACCTCGTTAGTTCTGATGGGGTAACTTATGCTTTCCATCCAAAGAGCTACAAACCAAAAAAAAAATTTCTTTCGTGACTGGTTTACAGTATTTTAACTAACTGACTAACTCTGAACAGATTCATCCGTGACAACTCTATATTATGGAATAGGTGAAGAAGTTACTGATAAGTCGGATGTGTTAGTTTAAAATAGTATGCTCACACCTTATTTGAATTGATTTATTTTATACATATATAATCTATTACAATCCCCCATTGTACAGTCGGGCGACTTTCTAATCTCAAAAGATTAGAAGTCAAAAGCGTTAAGGATTAATAGAAAGTTTACAAGATATTATTCACGGTATGACCTACGACTTCTTTGTTCATTGTATCCATGTGGATATGGGAATTTGTAGCTTTCGCTTCTGCTACATATGTGAGAAGTAATCAAACTTCCAATCCAGAAAATATTAGGAAGAATGATTTTGAAGCATTACTAGCCAATAATGAAGATTTGAAGTTTATCGTTGAGATGAGCAATGGTTATGGAGAATTTGAAATTACTGCAGCTTTTGCAACAAGTTGTAAGGAGAATACGTCAAATATTGTCAGGGTAGTTGCTGCTGATTATTTCCGAATCTGGAAACGCTGTAAGGCATTAAACAAGAAATTTGCTGCTCCAACTAGACTTGAGTTTGAGAATAAACTCCTGTATCAACACAGATACGAGGATCAAAGAAGGAGTCATGGGTTAGATGCTGATTACATGAAGTATATTGAATCATTGGCTGGATAAAATTTCAACAGTTACGGGTTCTATCATGAGAGCAAGACTGAACGTTAAACTACATTGGTGTAGTTGTGGTAATTTTTCCAATGGAGGTGGTGGTCAAGAGAATGGTTCCAAGTTTAATAGAAGTGGCCGTGGAGGTCATCATGATTCATCTCCATTGGAATGATTACCATGACTCCCAGTGTAGTTAAAGGTTCCTAATTTCTTAGTCTCGTGATAACCCACCCAGAAACTTTTTTTCGCTAATTCCAAAATCATAGAATCAATCTTTTCAAATCTTTATCAGTCTCAGACTTGTTTTTATCTTCATCTTTTCCATCTTTCTTCTCGTCTTTCTTGTTTTCTTTCCTGTGGTATGGATGGAAGGAATTACCTCTGTGGCTGGTATGATGAATTGGTTCATCAATATGGCTTTTTATATATATCCAAATGGTGGTAGCTGGTTTGAATCCTGTTTCCGAATTAATCTCTTTATTTGTCTTGTTACAGTTTTTTTATTCCAAAGTACATGAGCTACCTTCTCCAATGACCTGCTAAAGAATTACTTTGCTTTTTCGGTATAAAGTACCATTTTTGATGCCTATATTAACGAGATAAAGCTATCGAACGTTATAAAATTTTGTCTCAGAAAGCGAGTCTTTTACATCTCCAAACATTGTTGAGTGAGGGTGATAGTAACTTGTTAAGGTAACAAGGACCTGACATATAATACCTGACACCAGAGCTAAAGAGAAATGGAAAGGTATTATTTGAAGCTAATACAGAGACTATTAAGTGATTTAAATAAAAAGATTGCGAGGTTAATATCCAATTATTCACTTATTGTTCGCGTATTCAAGGAATTGGCATTCCGATCGCTTGAAATGTCCATGAACAGAAATGTTCATGCGATGTCCGATAATGTCCCATCGATGCAATCTCGGCATCACATCATGGTTCCATAGATATTAAATAAATATGGGGGTTGACAATAAGGAAACCATTTCATTGTCAGCTAACGGGTCAAGGGTACAAAGTATGAGTCTTTCGGCATAGTATAATTAACAGTTAATATTAGTCATTTACACGACAATAATCAAATACGTATTCTTTTTTTGAAACACTTGCTTGCAACATCAATTCTTGAACGTGATAGCAAAGGCTGAAGTTACCTCTTGTATATATACCAGCTGAGACCAGGACGAACCCTCTCATTTACAAGTGGTTTTGCCAATGTTTCAAAATGAACATAATGCTTCTTTTGCATGGCCAGGTTTACTATCAAAAACAAGAAAGGTATTAGTATATGGGAGTACCCCGATAACTTCAGCTTTGTATTCATCATCAAATGCTGATATCTCACATATCTGGTAGCATTTGATCTTGATGATAATCTTTCATTAACCATCGATTAATTGCAACTTTCCCAATATGGTTAATATCCTCGGATAGTTTCCCCTTTCCCCAGAAAAATACAACTAAATTTTTTTTTAGTCACTAAACTAACTGTAAATAATTTTTCCTTTCCTTCTGCCCCACCAAAAATGAAAAATTCCTTCCTCTTGCATTTTCTTAAACTTTTTCAATTTTACAACTGTTCTCCTTTTATTCTTCTTCTTCTCCCTTAGTTTTGACTATATATCTTACTTATCAGTTATCGATTTTATATCAATTCCTTTTGATCCAATACAATCATGACCTTCAAACAACCAGAACACAGATTAACTTTAATCCCAGGTCCAATTGAATTCTCGGACCCCGTTCTCGGAGCAATGTCCACTCCTTCTCAAGCACACACTTCTCCAGAATTTGTTGCCACTTTCCAATCAGTACTTCAAAACTTACGTAAATTATTCAAGTCTACCGATCCAGGCTCTCAAGGTTATGTATTGAGTGGTTCAGGTACTTTAGGTTGGGATATTGCTGCTACTAATTTACTTTCTTCTGGCGATAAAGTATTAGTATTAGCTACTGGGTTCTTCTCTGACTCATTTGCTGAATGTTTAAAAATCTATGGTGCTGATGTTGAAGTCATTACTGCTGAAATTGGGGATGTCGTTCCTCTTGAACAAATTGAACAAGCCTTACAAAAGAATAAGTATAAAGCAATTACTATCACTCATGTAGATACTTCCACTTCTGTTGTCAGTGACGTTCAAGCCATTTCTCAAGTTGTTAGACAATTGTCCCCAGAAACTTTGATTATTGTTGATGGTGTCTGTTCAATTGGTGTTGAAGACTTGGAATTCGATGCTTGGGGTATTGATTTCGCTTTGACTGCTTCACAAAAAGCTGTTGGAGTTCCTGCTGGTTTATCCATTGTCTATGCATCTAAACGTGCCCTTGATATTGCTTTAAATAAAAAGGAAACCACCTTTTTTGCATCCTTAAAGAGATGGACTCCAATTATGCAAGCTTATGAAAGTGGAAAGGGAGCATATTTCGCAACTCCTGCAGTTCAAACAATTACTGCTTTAAAAGTATCGCTTGATGAAATCTTGGCTGAATCTTTAGAAGCTAGATTCGTTGCACATGAAAAGGAATCTACTAGATTTAAAGATGCAGTTGAAACTTTAGGATTGAAGATTGTTCCTAAATCTCGTGCAGTTGCTGCCCATGGTTTAACTGCTGTATATTTCCCAGAAGGTATTGACGGAGCTGCATTGTTATCAAAGATTTATGCCCAAGGTTTTACTATTGCTGGTGGGATTCATAAAGCTTTGGTTGGTAAGTACTTCAGAGTCGGTCATATGGGATATTCTGTAACTGCTGGCCATATTGAAAAGTTCCTTATCATTCTTGAAGAAATTTTGAATGAACTTAAGTGAGGTTTGTGGAGTTTCTATTTATTTATGTTCGTGCTTCTAGGTATTAGTTATATTATACAAATGAATAACCCATAATTACATATTCTCTATTGTAGTTAATAGGTGTAAATTGGTTGAGATCGGTATTTCTTACGGCATATATATGGTATTAAAATAGAAGAGTTTATAAAAATCACTTTTTGCCTTTCATTTGGTCGGCGCCTAAATTTGCCAATCTGTCAGCAGCCTCGTTGCCTTCGTTACCTGCATGACCCTTAACATGCACAACCCCAAGTTTTCCCCAATTGTTTTTTTCATAATACTCATTAATGCTATCCTTCAAAGCGACCGCTTCTTTAATCAAATCTTCATTTGCCACAGGTTTACCTGCAGAAGTCTTCCATCCATTATTCTTCCAACCAGTAGACCATTCATTAATAGAATTGACAACATACTTAGAATCAGAATGGATCTCTGTGACACTAGTAGCCTTACCTGATTTCAAATCATCATGAATATTTCTCATAGCGTGTTTTACTGCATGCAATTCAGCACGTTGGTTTGTTGGTTTAATATGAGGTGGATCGACTTCACTTAAAGGAACAGCTGCATTACGAGAATCATTAGGTCCATAGTAGACACCGTATCCTGATGCTGGGTGTGCGTGTCTCCCATTTCCTCTTGAAGCACCATCAACGTAAATCTTTTGGACACTTGGTTTTGAGACACTTGGTTTTGAGACACTTGGTTTTAAGACTCTTGGCTTGGAGACTCTACTAGTCGATGCACTGGTGTATGAAGAATAGGGATGGTAGGAAGAGGGACTGGAACTGTAACTGGAAGATCCCCTGTAAGATGAGCTATCTGAATAGCTTCTGCTACTTGTTCCACTGTATGAGGGATAATTGGAACTGCCTCCACCACTAGATCTACCTGAGGAGCTAGATGATGAACCACCAGAATTGACAAATGCACTAGCTTCAGCAGCAGTATTAAATTTCTTGAAACTAGCGCCACTGTATCCATTGACTTGTGCTTTACAATCGTTCCAGTTGGAATAAACTCCGGTTTTTGAACCTTTGGCAACTGCATAATACGGCATTCTATGTTTCTGTTGTATGTATGTGGTCCGGTTTGATGTTAGAGTTTTGGTGATCTTCAATACTCTGGTCATAAAATAAGGTGAAAGACGGGGGCATAATAGGTTGGGGTGTTCGAAAGGTTTATCAGAAGGTATAAAATCTAAAGTGTAAAAAAATTTTGAAACTCTTCAACTTACTTTCTGACTTAACCTGTAAACTTGAAAACAATAAAAATACAATTATCCTGATTCTCACAACAGATGCCTTGTTTCACCATTGACAGACCATTTACCCATTCAATAGCCTAGGTTATAGTATACGTTCCAAGTCAGTTGTAGAAGCATAACTGGTTGATGGAAGTACATGAAAGAAGAAGTCATACACCTTAAAAGAACAGGTTCTTCTCTTCTTCGCAAGCAAACTTCATCGCAACCCCACTTCATCGCTAAGAATCAATCGGCAAAAAATTGGATTCTAGAAATATAAACCATCTTCTTTTGATCTTATTTTTGTGGAAACTTGAACTTTCTGTTGACGAGGAAGAATCAGTCGCTGCTATGCTATTTTTTGTAACAATTTGATTTCACATCTCTTGATTGCCTGCATTCTATACTCTGCCCTATATCACTTCTACAAGACATTTCAAATTGATATTGCGATCCTTTTACATGCACCTCTGTTATTTTAGATTTTCTTGAGTTAAATGTGACAAAATGTAACACTTTAACTTTGTTGCAGCCTTTATATATAGTTGCATATGAGAATTCTAATCCTAGTTCAAGGTAGTTCAGAAGACCTTTTTGGAAATTATTCCTTGGGTAATAAATATATACGGATTATTCTATCCTTGTAGTCTCTGGATATCAACTTTGAGTTTGATGAGTGTTTGCAAACGTTTCAGGCAGCAATTTTGCAGTTCAAACATTTTTGTTGCACCATTCTAGCATGTTAGAGAAGCTACACGCATATACTAGTAAATTCTTCTTTTTCTAACAAATAGAAGAAAGATTTACAAATGTAGGTTGGACAGTATATCTAAGAAACAAATTGTATTGTAAGCACACGATACTCAAATGTTTACTAAGATAAAGCAATTACACGCAACTATATATTATTAAAACAGTAATCTAACATGGATGACCAAACTCAGATAGTCAGCTGACGATAATTGGTAGATGCCGTTGGGAATTCTGGCATTTAGTGGGTAACAGTTTTGACATACGTTTCCTGCAACTCATAGAAAGTGGTAGTTAAGCCCTAGTAAGAATTGGTTGGATCCAAGTTCCAATCCATTGGACATAAGGTAAAATTGGAGAAAGCTAAGACAGTGTGGCTTGTGCAAATACCACGAATGTGATAGCTAAAACAGCTGAAACCATAGTGGACGCACTTGAAATTAAGCTTCTTGGTGAAAAAATTCCGAACTGGCTACCTGAGTTTGGTATGACCTCCATATTAGAAGACTGTCTTAATAATATACAGGTGCTGATTAATGAGAGAGTCATTAGTAAACCAGAGGTAAAACATACACTTATTTATACTATATTGATATTAAAATGGAGTAAAACATACGTGTCTTATTTGGGTATGTTTCCCAATTAGGTAGGTATGTTCCCAATTCGGTAAAACGGCATGTATTATCTTGCAGTGGTTGTTCTGGGAAATTCTGCAAAATATTTGAAGCAAACAATATATACTTTGTTGACCTTCTGCACCATACATTAGATTTAGGCTTATATTCCTGAGGTCTATGAATAAATGTTGATTTGGATATAAATATACTAAGTAATTCTTTTGGTGTCAAATTAGAAAAGGTCAGTAATTGTAATCATTAATTGGTAGTTCTAGGTGGGATGTATTGAAAAAAATGGTTGCAAAATTTTATCAAAATTATATACCAAAAAAATTTCAACAAAATTATTCACTTTAAACCTCAATCCTTTAGAAAGCCACATACTTTCCCAGTGCTTACAGTCAATTATAGTATTAGCGTACAAGATATTTAAGCAAATCTTTCCCATTCAAGCAATGAATTGACTTCTGGGGATAGTTGACAATTTGCCCCCAACAAACCTGGCAAAACTGGTTTAATGTCACATGATCAAATCTTATTTCCTTGACCAATATTCAAATCTTTGAAAAGCTTTTCCAACAACTTGACGAAATTAAGGTGTTGCTAATAAATATATTTAGAGTTCAATAGATGCAATAATGATAAAGAAAAGTCCCATAATTTGAAAGAAAATTCCTTAAGTCCGACCGAACCGAATTTCCTGGCTCAACATTAAAAATAAAGTACTGGGCGTGTGGCGTAGTTGGTAGCGCGTTTGCCTTGCAAGCAAAAGGTCACTGGTTCGATTCCTGTCTCGTCCAAAATTTTTTATTTTTGATGTCTAAACTGTTGATAAAATTACTTAGGCTTCTTCAGTTTCGAGATTAATACGATATTATATGAGAATAATGTTGTTTCAAATTTGTATTCATCAAAAATTTGGCATCTCGCATTTATAGTTTTTCACTGTACCAATAGTGAAGGGAAATTGAGACACATAATCTTTTGCAATCAAGACATTTTAGTGAGTGTTTATGACAAGAGACCCAAAGCAACAAGTCGCGTTAAACGTTTAAACAGTACAGAATTCTTGAAGCTTGCTGATTTTACGGTTCAGTGTTGTCAACCTGTTCTGCATGCATTGTGAAGATTCTTATTCCAATTAATAATGTCTATATTGCGTTTTCTTATACAGTTGGTTTATTTAGTTCCTATATAAAAAGAGATGAAGGTTCTATATACAGGAATCTCTAGTAAAGTATCAGTTTCTCTGTAGCTTTTGGTTACACCGTTGAATAATTCGTTTTCAATTATGGTCCAAGGTTTTTGTAAAGTATTTCAACAAAATAGGAAATAGAATTTCCGACACCAGCTATATTTTCAAACCTTACTCAATATCGATTCTACTAAGAACATTTGTCAATTCTTTCTTAAAGAACGTATCCATTTTATCCAATTCACTCGTTCCTACACTTCTACTAGAATTCTCAAGCTCACGCAACTTTCTCGTCAACTCTTTTTCCGAAACGGTTTGCTTCGATTTGGTCTCCAATTCTCCTTCACAATTCAAGTTATTGAATTCCTCCAAATCATCTTGATGAAGACCAAATTCATCGCTTCTCCCATTCCCAAGTGCATTTTCATTAATATTATCCCATTCTTGAGCAAGAAAGTCATCTGCAGTAGTGATATCGTTGGTTTTTTCCAGTAAGTATTCTTTGAAAAGACGTCTTCTTTCGACAACTAGAGCAACCCTAGCATCTAGTTGTCGCATAGCCAATTCTTGATCAATATCGACTCCCGCCGTAGATAATTCCATTTTGGCCAAATCTTCGTCAACAAATTTCAATCTAATCATTCCCAAGAATTTTTCTATCCACCTAATTAAAGCCAAAAACAAATGTTGATCATCTTTGATATAAACTGTATGAATGAATTCCCAAATAATCTTTTCGTGATTATCTAATAGCAGCTTTAGTTTGGAATATATTTCCATTGAATTCAAGTAGTATATTTCTTCGTTGTTGATCTTGGTCAAGGTATTGAATAAATCATCACAGAACTTTTGAAATGATTTAAACACAATATGAACATCACTTTTGGCAAATAGTTTCATTAATGGTTGATAGAAAATAGTAAGGAAATCTTTAATCAAATTAGTTAGCTCAGGTTCTTCCCACAATTGTCTCATTAAATATTTATCTTTCTTCCGAACTAAGATTTGCCAATACTGTTTCAAGTTTAGATAAAGTTCGGCCGATTCTAAATCTTTATCTTCATCAATTCTAAGATATCTTTCATAGGACCCGAATATGGCTTTCAATATGAGAGTGTCTTCCTTTTTGGTAAGAGCCGGTTGCAACTTGTCCGTGGATAAAACGGTCAAGAGTAAGTCTTGGGATTTTTCCAACGCTTCATCCTTAATTAGATCAACTTCCACAAAGGTTAAATTAGCGTAGTTTTCGAGTTTCTTTAAAAACAAATCATACATTGGTCCCAATTTCTCCACACGTAGATTCTTGAGTTCCTTCTCATAGGTATTCAAATCTTCACCTAAAAGGGTGACAAAAATCAACGATAATAAATTTCGAGCCCTGCGATCACTCGTACAATTTTTCTTTTCTTCCGAAGAACCCTTTCTCCACTCCGACAACAGAAACAGGGGGATATTAATCAAGAATAAATCGATCATTTTCGATACAACACTTACTGGGTTGGCAAATCTCAAAATTCCATATACTATAGTGTAAGGAAATACGCGATGAAATTTCTTGCATTTGTTAAACCATTCATTCGAATTGTCTTGGGATAAAAAAACCTCATATAAGGTGGCCGCTATTTCCAATTTACACCATTCACTAAAAGTCCTGAAAAGTGGAGATAATTTGTTTATATCCGACGTTGAACCGATTTCATGGAACATTTCTGAAATTATTTTGGGGTTCATTATAAGTTTCTTTGTAAAGGCTTCGAAATCCCTTGCAAATTGAGCCATAGCTTTTGTAGTTTGCTGTTGGAACTCATATTTTGTTCTTAGCATTGTTTCTTCGTGATCCATTCTTTGATTATAATCCTTCAAATCTCCTGGAGTCAATTGCGTAAATACCAACTGATTATCAAGAAGAAAATCTTGAACAATAGATGAATGAACAAGGGGCGCATTTTTCGTAATTGATCTTAAGTATCCTCTCAATGCCACTCTTAATTTTTCACGAGGCATATGTCCGCTGAGTTCATCATCATCATCATCATCATCATCTTCAAATGCAGGATAGCCTAAATCGTTTTTATCCTTATGCGGAAGATTTGATACCTCTCCTGACATTATTCCTGGGAAAGCTTTCTTGAGAGAAGAATCGAACCTCTTGAATTCTTTGTAATGACGGGATATGAAGCGGAATTGATAATTGAAACCACCCTCCTTTTCCGTACGAGTGACAACCTGAATCACAAATTCGTAGCGATGTCTTGGTTGATCATTGACGGATGTAAACAAGTATTTCGTCCAAGTAGAAGTTGATGTCGTGCTTGGCGATTTTTCTTTTATGGTTCTGACGGCAATTATATTGACACTTATATCATTTTGAAACTTCATTCTTGAATAATCATGTAAACCATGTCTCCACGAATAATCTTGTAAACCCTTAGAAAACTTATCCAACTTGCCTGTATCTGATGGTTTATAATGATCTTGCTTTAGATATGCATGCTCTTGTTTGGTTATCAATGTTGAGTTATAGAATAACAATAATAATGACAAGAACTTTTTATTAATTTGTCTCCTCTTTGTGATGTTCTCCTGTCTCTCTTCCGAATTACTCAATGGTTTCAGATTAAAGCTTTCAATGAATGGTTGTAACGTCCCTTGCCAAAATTTCACTTGATCCTCTTCGGAATTGCTTGCTATGAATGGAAAAGTAACAATAAAGTTTTGGAAGAAGAATGACAATAATGGCAATTCATTTAGACCATTGCTGGACAAATTCGATTTAAATGGTTTTCCTAGTAATTGACACGCTAAGGGGTCCGCAAATGTGTGTAATTCTTCCACCAATCTATTTTCAAGTAGATATTTCTTTAAAAAATGCTCTTGAGTTGGAGTCAATATACTCAAAAAGTCATCACCATCATTGATATCGGAATGATCTTGTTTCTCCATGGTGTATGTGACGATAAGAAAACGTTCCTTGGCTTTTTTTGTGGGCAGTATTCTTTTTTTTGGAGGGCTGGGGCAGCACGTTTTATATGTGGGCAAACTAACACATATAGCAAGCTTAATTTGAATCAGTCAGTTCCTTCTACAGGAGCAGAGATTAGTTCGATGCATTTTGGCCAGATTAGTGCATTTTTGAACCTTTATTACAAGGGAAGGATTATGTAGTGTTTTGGAGTTTTGTCATCGCAAATTGAGGGAGGTTTCGCTTATGATTTTTTTTCATTCATGGTTATAGTAGGCTCTTAATACGTTGTAGTCAATCAAGAAGGGATGGAGAAGCTAAGCAGACAAGCGCTGCTGCATATAAGAGCTGCTCCTCTTTAGTCAATCACAAGGAGTAAAAGGGTGTGACCATGTGTTTGTTGTTGCTTCTAGGACACACGGGGCACATCCTGCAAGTGCTATGCTTGTGAGAAGGCAAAACTCTTGCCAAGGGAGAAGGATTATCTTGCAACTTCATTTGAGCCTTTAACTACACTAAAGAAACTTCCTACATAAATAGGTGCTAAGCCTTGATCCTTCAGTCAGTGTGTTGCTTATGCTTGGGTTTTATTACGGAAATTATCAAGCAATATGTCCTAAAAAGGCAAGGCATGCTCTTGCAACGGTTACATTTGTTGTTTTACAAGGGATATTGTGTTCTTAAATTGTATGAAACAGGAGATTACTTTGTATGATTGAGTTGGCTTTTGCAAGTTATTAACATTTTCCCAGCGGGTTGGGTACATTTTAGCAAAGCACCTTTGATGAATCTCAAATGCTCCGTGTTTTTTTCAAGAGCTCTTTGCATAACCTGTCTCTGATAACTGTGACTATGTATCCTACTATGATATGCCATTGAAACGGGCCCGTTTCCTCTTGAACCCATGAGCTGCACTGAACGTTTTCTCATACTGCAGGAACCCATTAGTACAATATGCTACCTTCTCATGAAGGACTAACTCAAAAGCTCTATTCAAAGTGAAACAGCTTTGGCCACAATCTCTTCATTTGCAGGACGCAATTTCTGACCCATTTGCGCTTTTTTGGTATCACTTTTGAATTTGTTTGGTCTTAAGGTAGCGAATGGGTATAGTTAAAGGAGTTCCTGATGGATTCGCAACAAACATATGATGCATAAATGGTTGAATATTTGCAATTTTACAACCTCCAACTTAACCATCACTTTATGAAACATTAAGTTGAAAATGCTATATGATCAAAGTGATGAACCCATATAACTTGCATTGTAATGGAATAGTATTGGAGCAAATGTGTATAATTAATGGGCGCAAAACTGTGTTCCAAGACCGTTTGGCCGCACTACACAATATACACCATATAACTAAGTAAATAGGTATTAATAATTATATGGCACTATTTCCGAAGATGAATTCTTATTCTAAAGCACATGGAAGAACAATCGCCCTCTAATTTGATCCATTTTCGATACACAGACATGTTACCAGTTCAATGACCACAATTCGGTGGGAAAATTGTAGCTCCGGAATTCACCAGTTAAAAGACTATGCCTTTGTAAGAATTCACCTTGCTGCTCACCATCTCGGCAAGCAATGTCACCAGAACTCAATATTCTATATTAAACTTGAGATAATCTTTCAGGGGCATTAATGAAATCAGTGTTAGGTAAGTCACAGTTTTACAAGTCAATGTACAAGTTTCATTTCGAAGGAAATTATTGAAATTATTTGTGCCATATTGGCAAATATTCATCAGCAAATTACCTTCCTGATAAAATTGAAGTTGGACTCGGATTTTTTGGTCCAATCAAGTGTATTTTGCAGATAGATATATCAGACCTCTACGTTCTAGAATAGTTGACTATGATATTTTTTTATCAAGGTTATACATATCAGGGAAATTTTCATATTTCCCCAATGTCCGGTCTCTATAACATTCAGATGATATATAGATAATATAGAAAGATATACATAGAATGCAGAAAGATATACAGAGAATATAGAGAAATAACAGTAAAAGTCGAAAGATAAGATGTAATTAATGTGTAAATTTTCAAAACACACATGTAGCAACGGTAATTTAGTGCCGAGAAGTTGACTAACAGTCTTTGAGCCTAATGAAATCGACAAGCATTTGTAGCTATAAGTTAAAGACTTTAATTAAGCGAGAAGCAGATTTGGTGGTCCCAGGTAGAAGTTATTGGCAGTCACCAATGTGTCTTTCACTTGAATAACTATGACACCCTACTTACGCGAGCCCCTTCATGATTTTACATATGGGTAAATTTATACATGCGTAGTGGCAACTACAAACTTTGAATCTTGTACCTACACCCTAAAAGACAAATTCTTATCTCTGGGATTTGGGATTTGGCGGTAAGGAATACGCGTAAGTTGTATACAATATTCAATATTCAATATACAATATACAATATACAATATACAATATACAATATACAATATACAATATGGTTGTATCTAATTCAATTAAGAACAATCAGCGGGATGGCGCAACAACAATAGTAGACGAAGAATAAGAATTTCCCCCATGAATTTCATTTCAGAAGAAAATTTGTTGAAATTTTTCAACTTTTTACAGCCACATGATAACCACCACAGTTATATTGGTATAAATAATCATAAGCACATATTAAATACGTTACTAGCTAGTAGTGTGTGAGCATATTATTATTTTATCTTAAAAGTTAATGTTATTTATAAGAAGTTATACTCCCTCATTTATAACTAAATTATTACCCATTAAATATATTCAAGCTTTTACTCCAACCACCACCAGCACAGCCTCTACCAACACCAATTATATAAAGTCAATGCAAGACCAATTCACTTTGTTAGCAGACAACTCTGTCATTGAAAAACCAGTTATAGATGATCGTTCTTATAGATTCATCAAATTAAATTCAAACGATTTGAATGTATTATTGATCAATGATCCTCATGCAGACAAATCAGCTGCTTCATTGGATGTCAACGTTGGTTCCTTTGCCGATAAACAATATGGAATTCCTGGGCTAGCCCATTTTTGTGAACATTTGTTGTTTATGGGAACAGAAAAGTATCCTCAAGAAAATGAATATTCAAGTTATTTATCGAAACATTCTGGTCATTCGAATGCTTATACTGCGTCTGAACATACAAATTATTACTTCCAATTAAGTTCAGATTATTTGGAAGGTGCCTTGGATAGATTTGCTCAATTCTTTATTTGTCCATTATTTAGTAATAGTGGTAAAGATAGGGAAATTAATGCAGTAGACTCGGAAAATAAAAAGAATTTACAGAATGATGATTGGAGATTGCATCAGTTGGATAAACTGAATAGTAATCCAATTCATCCTTATAATGGATTTTCAACTGGTAATTATCAAACATTACATGTAGACCCAATTGCTAACAATATAAATGTTAGAGATGTATTAATTGAATTTCACAAGAGTCATTATTCTTCCAACTTGATGAACCTAGTCATTCTCGGTAAAGAAGATTTAGACACTTTAACTAAATGGGCAATTGAAAAGTTTTCTGCAGTTCCAAATAAGAACTTGCCAAGTCCTGATTATAATGGCACACCTGTTTTACTACCAGAACATTTGGGAAAATTGACCAAAGCAAAACCAATTATGGATAATCATCAAGTTGAAGTTATGTTTATGATTCCAGACGATTTAGAATCCCAATGGGCTACCAAACCCCAAGGTTATTATTCTCATTTGATTGGCCATGAAAGCGAAGGATCTATTTTATACTTTTTGAAATCAAAAGGTTGGGCTACTGAATTATCATCAGGCAACATGAGAGTTTGTCAAGGAAATTCATTCTTTATTATTGAAGTACATTTGACACCTCTGGGTTTAGAAAATTGGAAACAAATTGTCAAGATTATATTCGATTATTTGAATCTTATAACCAAAGAAAATGAGCCGCAAGAATGGATTTGGAAAGAAATGCAAGAAATGTCAGAAATCAATTTTAAATTTAAACAAAAAGCAGACACTGCTTCTACAGTTTCTAAATTAAGTAGTACGATGTATCGCTTCCCAGAAACAATTCCTTCTGAATACATCTTGAGTTCAAGCGTATATCGCGAATTTGATCGAGAATTAATCAAAAAATTTGGTCAATATTTAAATACTGATAACTTCAGAATCACCATAGTGTCACAATCATTAACCGGTTTGACTAAAAAAGAAAAATGGTACGGAACCGAATATGAATTCGAACCAATTCCAGAAGACCTTATGCAATCAATTAGGTCACCATCAAGTGACCCAAGATTACACTTCCCAATCCCTAATGAATTCATACCCACTAATTTTGATGTTCTTAGAAAGAAATCACCAACTCCATTACTTGCTCCTTATGTTATTGAGAACAATACCAGGATGAATGTATGGTATAAACAAGATGATCAATTCGAAGTTCCGAAGGGAGTAATCGAGGTGGCATTCCATCTCCCTAGTTCAAATACTGATATCGAGTCATCTACTCTTTCTTCCTTAATGGCGGAATTATTGAATGATGAATTGAATCAGATTACTTACTATGCATCTTTGGTCGGTTTGAAAGTACATATTATGTGTTGGAGAGACGGATTCAATTTTAAAGTCAGTGGATATGATGATAAATTGCCAGTATTATTGGAAAAAGTCTTGAAAAAATTTGTTAATTTCAAGCCAGATAGGGAAAGATTTGATGCTGTTAAGTTTAAGTTACATAAAGATTTTAAGAATTTTGGGTTCAGTGTCCCTTATTCGCAAATCGGAACCTATTTCTTAACATTAGTCAACGAAAAGACATATACCTATCATGACAAACTTAAAGTATTGGATAACATTAAATTCGAAGATATTTATCAATTTGCTACTCAAGATGTTTGGAAATCAGGTTTATTCGCTGAAGTTTTCATTCATGGAAATTTTGATATTGTAAAGGCAAACGATGTCAAAAGTATAATTCAACAGGCTACGAAATCTATTCCTCCAATTGCTAATGAATATAATGAAATTGATGAGATTTTCAGGTTGCAAAACTTTACCCTTCAACCAGGTGAAGTTGTCAGATATGAACTCCCATTACAAGATCCTAAGAATATCAATTCCTGTCTCGAATACTATATTCAACTCAGTCCACATTCTGATGATCCAAAACTTCGTGTTTTGACTGATTTATTAGCCACCATAATTCGTGAACCTTGTTTCAATCAACTTCGTACCAAAGAACAATTGGGATACGTAGTATTTTCTGGTGTTAGATTAGGAAGAACCTCATTAGGATTCAGGATCTTGATTCAATCAGAACGAACTAACGCTTATTTAGAATACAGAGTTGACGAATTTTTATTACAGTTTGGTAAATATGTAAATGAGAAATTGACTCAAGATGATTTTAATAAGTTCAAGCAAGCACTCAAGGATCTCAAATTAGCAAAGTTGAAACACTTAAGTGAAGAGACTAATCGTCTTTGGAATACTATTACCGATGGGTATTATGATTTTGAATCTAGAATTAAACATGTTGGTATTTTGGAAACTATTACTAAGAAGGAATTTATTGATTATTTTAATGAATATATTGCTGGAAACAGCAAGACCGGAAAATTGCTTGTTTATTTGAATTCTCAAAACCCAAGTGAAATCAGCCTTGAGAAGAGAATCCAAAGTGCTGTTGTAAATTATGCTTATTCGCATGATTATGATATTGAACATGACATCATTGAATCTTTAGTCAAGGAACAAGAGGGTACTGAGTATACCATTCTTTCTGAGAAACTTATTGCTGAGATTCAAAAAATCAAACCTGACGTTCAATTAGATGTGCAATCGTTAGCTTCACTGCTTAAAAAGCTGGTTGAAAATCCTATACCGGAAGGATATCCTTCTGGAAAGTTCGTCACTACTATTGATCAATTCAGAAGTAATAGGGCAACTGGCGGAATTCCAAAACCGATTTATCCAATTTCGAAATTTTATTACGACCAATCGCATTTATAGATATTTTATTTTTTTATGAATAGCATAGTTTGAATAGAGTAGATATAAATTTGTAATATGTAGTATTATTAGTCAAAGAAGAGAAAACTTTAAGATTGTTGATAGCCAAAGAAATGTTTCGAAACTTTTTGATAGCATTTTTCTAATGAAAACCTTGAAATCTTAAGCGCATTTCTTGATTGCTTAAAATCCCGTTCTATTGGCTCTTGCATTGGCTCCATTTGAGTCTATCAATGGAAAAAGCAGAAACAGACGAACAAACAGTTGAAAATCAACATAGTATTAATCGTTAAATGTTGGAGAAATTATTCTCCACCTACCCATTCATTAAAAGTGCTACCGAAGGCGTTTGTCTGAATGGGGGTTGTTTAGAAGTAATGGATTATAATAAGGATTATTGATAATCCTATGTCTCTTACTACGTTCACAGGTGTTGCAACCGAAGAAACCACCATGGTTGCAAATTTTTCTATTGGAAAAGTTGACAAAGGCAGTGTAACTTCCTTATTTTATTCATCACTAACAATACGTATAATTACATATATAATTAGAAGAGGATTAAAGTGCTCCATTAGAGAGGCCTGCTTTGAGACAAGGTTGAAAGCAACCTAAGGAAAGAATTTCATAACTCAACTTTAATACTGCCGATGATCTCTCCAGAGAAATTTTTCCGACAAACACAAACTTTCCAAATTAGAAATTGGATTTCTTTACATTTGGGATTAACTTGTATTTTATATTGAGAATTTGAATTTCTTAGTTCATTATGTGTCTTAAACTATTTAATCAACAATTCCTTATTCTAGCTTGAAATTCCACCTCTTAAAGAGGACCTAATGGGAAAATAAAAGCTTAGCATGTTTACCTTGATTGGGAAACCACGGAACTAATACACTATCTATTCAATGAAACAAAAGTAAGATCTCGCTCAAGAAGACAAAATAATTTGTTGGCTTTCATCAAATTCCTCAAACTCGTGTATATCCAATCGAAGTGTTATTACCATTACAACTAGTTCTAATAAATTCGGATTATTGAAAAGGTCAGATCCTTACTCATCGTTTTTTGCTACTATAATCATTTCAACTAAAATGCTTCACGTATGTACCGATCTTGCAATAAAAACTGAACGAATTAAACATTTATCAACATCATATCTCTTTTCATTTATATGACTTCCTCACCAGGGGTACTTTATGTCAATATCTATCCCAAATAGTTAAATTGAAAAACTTTTTACATATATCAAACAGAATTAGATTCTTTTCTTATCACTTGTGATCATGAACATTTTTCTTTCGCACACAAAAAAATACATGGCTGCAAATTTCACATGGGAGTTTGCTGCCAATAAATAATTGCAAATTAACAATAATAATATCAATACAATCAACAGTAACAATTTTAACATTACTTCGGAAAGCAGAACATACAACCAACCCAGAAAAAGAAACTTTAATACCGTTACAAGCAGTGCCAAACAAGAAGAAAACATCTCATTATTGAAATCGAACGAATTTAGAAGAGAAATATGAAGTAAATTCTGTCAACTTGCTAACCCCTAACTTTTCTAACTTTCAACAAACCTTACTCTACATAAATAAGACAATATATGAACGTTGTGAGTTAATTGCAGAATTCTCAGAAATTGAAACCCTCACAAACCAAAAAGAACAAGATTTCCAATTAATGAAATCAAACAAAGGATTGGAAGACGGATTTGAAGAAAATTCGTTCAAATTGCCATTCCTTGAATTTTCTACCCAACTACCAACAGTTAACACTGAGAAAACATATGAACCCATTAAGAAATATGAAGAATTCTTCGATAGATTAGCGGAGCAAAGATTCAATGTGAATTCTGAACCTTTAGATTTAAAGTCTGAATAATTACCGAAATTTCATTGCGAATTCTGAACCGTTTTTTACTCAACACAAGCGGAATTAATTTTGAATGATTACCAAAGCGTCAATGTGAATTCTACCCCAGCAAGATATCCAACACCCGAAGAATCAAATATGAATAAACACCATAGATGTATTGTGAATTCTGAACCAATCGTTTAGGCAAGACCAGATGAATCAATTGGGAACAAAGAGCAAGGTCCCAATGTAATTTTAGAAGCTTTTTGTCCGAATCCAGAAGAATCAATTCTGAAGATAGACCAAGTCTCCAATACTTGTTGCGACATAGAAGAAATTATGCAAACGAAAACTCGGACTCGAGACCGGATAAAAGAAAGATTCAAAAGGGTTGGAAGAAAGGCTAGAAGAGGTACCGGGAAGGTGCAAATGTGTCTCAGAAAACATTGAATAAATTGGAATGTTGTTGGACATCTGCAAGGCGGCGAAGTTGTAGTAATTTGGGTTTATTTTTAGTTTATTCCTGTATTAAGGTTTTCATTATTAAATGGTATCATTGGTTATTAAGTTTCTATCAAATTACATTCTATCGACAAGTTGCAAAAAGGGTTTCAATTCATTTCTATTGGTTTCATTCAAGGGTATCATTAGCTAAAGTTTCTATTAATTATATTCTATCAACAAGCACAAGGGGTTTCTTTTAATGTCGGTTGGTTTCATTCAAGGGGCTGGATTAAAGCGGATTATCTATATTTTTAGTTCTATTTTACAGTCCGGGGCATCTTGGGTTTTTTCTGAGAATTTCCGTTTTCCGTTATCGTTCTTCATTACTTTATTAGTTTTTTCACTTCGTTGGTGGGGATTCCCGGGTTTTCCATAGAGTTTTTCGGAGTTTTTTCCATTGATAAATTCTTGATTGTTCTCGTAGGTACGGTTTCATTCTAGGACATAGTAGTTGACGCCAATCTAAGTAGGTTCTTTTCTAAATCACATGGTTTTTCTCCAAAAATGAAGATTTATTCTGGTATGGATTAAACACCGAACAAGTCACCGAATTAATCAAAGATTTTGAAGTTTTCGGTATTCGAGCTTCATTATCTTCAACCAAAGAATCTGGCGTGTTTAGTTCTCCTCAACAAAAGAGAGGCTTGTATCAAAATCATAAAAAAATTCAACCGCACGCAACAAATCCAAATCCTACATTACGTGAAGGTAAAAACCACCAAAAGCGAAAAGTTGCATTAATTGGTGCTAGAAGTTATACTGGTCAAAATTTAATTAAGTTAATTGATAATCATCCATACTTGGAAATTTCCCATGTTTCTTTTTCTGAATTAGAAGGTCAAAAAATACAAGGTTATAATATGGACAATATTGTTTATTCTAATTTACAAGTTGAAGATATCAAGAAAATAGAAGAAAATAATGATGGTGATGTTTAGGTTATGGCTTTACCAAATGGTGTTTTAAACGATTTGTTGATATATTGTCAAGATCCCAAATTCCAAAATTGTTGACTTGTCAGCCGATTATAGATTTGATCTCACTGGTGAATGGGTATATGGTTCACCTGAATTAAGTAATAGTTCCAAAATCGCTGCTTCCAAAAAAATTCAAACCTCAAGTTGCCAATGCACCATTAAAAGTTTATATTACTGGAATTCCAAGTATATTTGGTGTTTATGGATTTTCTGGTGCTGGTACTAAACCATCCCCTAAAAGCGTTGTCAAGGTCTTAGCCAATAGCTTGCTTCATTATTAATCATTGAATCATTGAACATTTTTTTGTTTCTTCACGAAAAGAAAAAAAGACTTGGCTGCAAATGCGAATTCACTCAGTTTGGCCACAGAAAGGAATTAATAACTGGGTGCAAAAAATCCCAAATTTTACAAACTCAATTCCTTCTTTTTTTCTTTCTTCTTCATTAGTAACATACAATTATTTACATTATCATGCATTCAACTTCTAAATTCTTTAGATCATCAATCCACGCTGTTTCCACAGCAACCAAAAGACAATTAACTTTAATTCAAGGTGTTTCAAAAGCTAACTTCAACAATGAACCACAAGCACTAAATCAAGGAAACTCAATTCAGGAATCCTATAAACAAGTTGAAACCAGAATTGCAAACCTCCATAACTACAACAGCAACAGCAACAATCACAATCTGGATGTTTATGAATTGGACCCAAGTTACACATACGTCGTCAGTGTTGAAAACTTTCATGACTTTATACAAGTGCAAAAGATGGAACTTACCCAACTACACCAACTTTCATCTGATTCAATTGCAAAAACAAGTAAGTACTTGAAACGTTATCCAGCTTTCAACAACATAACTCCAGAGAAGATGTATCTTTTTTCAACTGAGGGAGGATTTGATGTACTCGTCGTACATTGTCCAATGCAGCTATTCATCCCACCTGATGTTTTTACTACAATGTGGAATAATGTTCAATATGAAACGGTTAGCAAGTTTAATCCCCACTATACATTTCCTGCTATAATTGAGGAGGTAAAGAATTATCAATTTGTGACATTCTTGAGCAATTCATTGACAAGGAAGATTTATTGAAATTCATTTCTGAAGATGTCGAAGATAAAAAAGACGACAATGACAAAGATGATGACGAAGATGAAGATGGAAAAGATGACGTTAACTTGGTGGCTAATCAATTGCTACAGATACTCCCAGCAAATCTACCGAAAACTTGAATTTCCAATTCAGTAGGGCAACTTAAACGACGACGACGTTTGAAGAGGTTTGCTAGAAAGATCAAGAAAGGTGTTGGAAGTTGACTGATATTAAAATTTCCATTTAATACTATCAAGACATTCTTAAAGATTTCTATTAAATTGTATAAAAGAGGTAGCTAAAGTGTTTCTATTTAAGTATTTCTATCAAGTGTTTAAATAAGTGGTCTATCAATAATTTTATCTAAGAATTTCTATCAAGTGTTTGAAGAAGTGGGCAATCAAGAATTCCATTTAAGTATTTCTATCAAGCGTCTGAATAAGTGGGCTATCAATAATTCTACATATTTAATTAGTTCTACGAAAGTGTTTCACAAGAGGGGTTTCAAGTATTTTCCTTCATTATTTCCATTAACGGTTACGAAAATATGGTTTGTGATTCCCGGGTTTGCAAAGGAAGACAACGAATTACTGATTGATCTCGGGGTATAGTTTTTGTTTAGGCATATACTAGTCGTGGCTAGATAGAAACTACTTTCACTCGGAACTTTCAATAATTCCTGTCTTGGTCATAGAACTAGTCATGCCAGACCTTATTCCCGAGAAAAACCTTCAAGAAAATCTTGGATGAGCATTTCTCGAAAGAAATAGTTAATTCATTATATGTTGGATTATGCAGCGGTTTTTGGTAATTGTGACAGGGGAAGATCTGAGTTTCTTGTGCATGATGGGTTATTTATTATATCTATGTTATTTATTATTTTATATTACTTTTTGGAACTATACAATTTTATTATAACTATATTATTCATTGGAATTATACAACTTATTAATACTAGATTATTCATTATAATTATACAATTTATTATAACTATATTATTAATTTTTTTATTTATATTGTTTATTATATCTTAATTTATTGTACAATATATTAGCTTGTAGAGTATCTTTGGTTCTGGTTGGAATAATATTGTAAATTAAACTATTGTAAATTGAGAGTGGTCTAAGGGAGATAATGAAGGGGTGCTGATGATAAAGTGAGTAGTTAAATGCTCTGAAGAGAGACTAGAAGTTTGCAAATCGGTAGTTGTAAGCCATTGACTTAATTGGATCTAGAATGTATTAATAATTACTAGCATTAAGGGTGCATTAGCATCTGATCCAGGTTGTAGACATTGTCAGGTGGGGAGTTTAGCTGGGGCGGCACATTTGTTAAACGATAACGCAGATGTCCTAAGGGTGACTCATGGAGAACAGAAATCTCCAGTAGAACAAAAGGGTAAAGTCCCCTTGGGTGAGATGGACGGAACCAAAAAAAACAATTAATGCCGAATTTCAACAATAAAGTTACTTATCTCAGACTGAATGTTGCTACTCTAATCCATGAAATTTAACATTATCCGGAAAGTATATGGATGATTTGATATCCGAGAAGATACAGTAATTAGAATGAATTCAGTCTCAGGTAAACCGCTTATCGCAAAAATTCCCAAATAGGACATCGCACATAAAATGCGAAGTTTAGGCAAAAAAAAGAAAGATTGAAATTACAGCTTGCAACTCCTCCGCATTTTAAATAATTACCCATGGAAAATCAACATTAAAACGGAGCACATTCAATTGCATAGTAGATAAATTGTTGGCTACCAACCATAATTTTATTACTAATTGATGCCAGAAAGACAAGTGTTCTAAGATAATCTTTATAGTGGTCGTTTGTAGATGTACCCTTTATCTTCAAGCTATAATCCATCTTGTCGTCAGATCAAGTTAATTGAATATTATGAAAATCTATGGGAATCAGAAAAGTAAACAACTCCGTATATTACCGAGAATTAGCTGAATCCGTCAGACATACAATACGGTATTGGATAATCGGCAATAGACAGACAAAACTTATAAATTATTTAATTACTTATTTTTTTTCCATAATAAAGTATTTTCCCCCCACATTTAATCCCCTCGAGAGTATAATGTTTTTATCTGCTGCCCCCACCATGTGGGGTGTTTGCTCCTCCGCCAATTTATGTATAAAAGGGATTAGGTTTCCTTTGAGTTTTTGAGTTTGCTATATATATACTCTACTTCCTTCTCTTGTTTCCCAATTGATAATTATATCATTGTAGTATTATCATCATCACCATCAAATAGTACAAAAATAAAAATGGTTCTTCCTGTTGGTCAAACTGTTCGTAGATTTTCAACTACTAAAATCAAATCAGTCAATTATGGTTTCATTGGTTTAGGACAAATGGGTCAACATATGGCCAGACATATTTATGACAAGTTAGATATTGAAAATGATAAATTATACGTTTATGACAATTTCCCACAAGCAATTACTGCTTTTGTTGACAATGTTACTAATATCAAACCAGAGCATAAGCTGGCCATAAATACTTTGGATTCAATTAAGGCCTTTGTTCATGATGTTGAAAAACCGTTGGACTTTATTATTACTATGGTTCCAGAAGGTAAACACGTTAAATCAATTATTACTGAATTAACCAATGAATATAAGTCAATTAACCCAACCCATCCAACTACTTTTATTGATTCTTCAACTATTGATATTGCAACTTCTAGAGAATGCCACGAATATGTTAAGAAGGAATTACCTGAATTCGATTTCATTGATGCTCCAGTTTCTGGTGGTGTTGCAGGTGCCCGTAAAGCAACTTTATCATTTATGTTATCTCGTGAAACTGACGAAGATGTTTCCCCAGCATTACGTGAATTGTTATCAAAAATGGGTAAGAATATATTCCCATGTGGTAAACAACATGGTACAGGTTTAGCTGCAAAATTATCTAATAATTATTTATTAGCAATTACCAATTTAGCTACTGCTGATTCTTTCCAATTGGCTAAATCATTTGGATTAAATTTACAAAATTATGCAAAATTAGTTGCAGTCTCTACTGGAAAATCTTGGGCTAGTGTTGATAATTGTCCAATTAAAGGTGTATACCCAGAAAATAACATACCAGCAGATGTTGATTTCAAAGGAGGATTCATTACTAGATTGACCAGAAAGGATGTTGTTTTAGCTTGTGAATCAGCAAAGATGGCCAATAGATTCTTGTATCTCGGTGATATTGGTAGACATTGGTACGACAAGGCCTGTGAACATGAAGATCTTGCAACTAGAGATTTGGGTGTTTTATTTGAATGGCTAGGAGATTTAGAACAAGATGCCGACGGTAATGTCATTGACACTAAAAGAAAGTAGAGTGGTTTACTAAAATTAGATTGTATACGCCTATTTATTAGTAGTTTCTAGTTAATTACTACGAATCAGCTTAGCTAATTTTTGATGACTCAGTAGAGAGTGCTGGAATTGTAAATTTACAGGATTATCGAATTTCATAAGAAGAATCAAGTATTGTTTTGTTCTCTAAGTTCACCATCGTATCTTCCATCAAGAAAACGAAGGGCGTATTTGCTAATGGCGGCTTCCTGGCACGGGTCGGTTAAGTATATACGCGCGTCTATTTCCATTTTAGGAAAGTTGCGCTTGGATGTCGCAATTTTTCTGAAGGGTAAGCTGCTGCTGCACCCCCTCAATTTGACTCCACAATGAAAATTTACTAAATTGCATTCTGCTCCTCCACACTATACAACGTATTTAAATGTAGTTTTATCCCCCAATTGCTTCATCTTCTTTTGATTTCCCCCAACTATTTTCCCATCTATCCTCCTCCCCCCAATTGTAGAAAAGAGATGACCTCCACCACTGTATTTGTATCCGGTGCTACTGGATACATTGCCCAAAATGTATGCAAGGTATTATTACAACAAAACTATCGTGTCATTGGTACTGTCAGATCAACTACCAAAGGAGACCACTTGAAACAATTGTTCAATTCTGAGAATTTTGACTATGAAATAGTTGAAGATGTTGGTCAAGAAGGTGCATTCGACCAAGCATTACAAAACCACCCAGAAGCAACTGTGTTTTTACATACTGCCTCGCCATTCCATTTCAGAGCAACCGATATTGAAAAGGAATTATTACAACCAGCGGTCAAGGGTACTCAAAATGCACTTAAAGCCATTAAGAAATATGGAACCAATATTTCCAATGTGGTTATCACTTCTTCATATGCCGCTGTTTCCACTGCTAGTGTTGAAATTGATCCAAATGCCACTGTTACTGAAGAAAGTTGGAACGCAATCCCATGGGAACAAGCATTGAAAGATGTTGTTAGTGGATATAGAGGTTCCAAGACCTTTGCAGAACGTGCTGCTTGGGATTTTGTTAAAGAAGAAAAGCCAGGATTTGTCTTGACTTCCGTCAATCCTTCATTTGTTTTTGGTCCACAAGCTTATGCATCAGAAATTAAGGATAGCTTAAACACTTCCTCAGAAATTATTAATTCTATCTTAAAGCTTGGACCAGATGGGAAATTGCCACCTACTAGAGGTGGATTTGTTGATGTTCGTGATGTTGCTAAGGCCCATATTGTTGCTTTTGAAAAGCCAGAAGCTCATGGAAAGAGGTTGGTTTTGAATTCTGGTAGATTTTCAGCACAAACTATTGTTGATATCTTGAATGAAGAATTTGAAGAATTGAAGGGCAAGATTCCAGTGGGTGTTCCTGGATCTGATAAAGAAGTCATTGCTGGTTTATGTAAGGTTGATACTTCAAAGACCAATGAGATTTTGGGATTTGATTTGATTGATATTAAAACTTCTGTTGTTGATTCTGTCAGACAAATCTTAGATTCCAAGAAGCAAAAGCTTTAGGATATATATATTGTAGTTGAGCAATAAGACCATTCATTTTATCATGGTAAAGCCATATGACCAAGTAAAGCTACCAAGTAACGCTACCAATTGCTTGCAGCCATTTGCAAAAAATTTTTTTCAGTTTCTTTCAAAGAAATCGATAACCATCTCATCTCTTTATCAGTAAATAACGAATGACTTCAGGGGACTTTAACAAGATATCTTCACTCAATGAAGATGGCTTCACTAAGTTGCACCATTACGGCCCATGTACCTCTTTAAAAATCCACAAAAATTACGTATTTGCAGGATATGGACCAATATTCAAGGTGTATGAAACTAAAGATTCAACCAACATCAAAGAAATATACGATAAACAATTATTCAAGAGGAACAAGATCCACCATATAGCTGTAAGTCCTTCTGGGAAGTACATTGTAATCAATGGAGGTCGTTCATTCTCAATTATTTCTTTAGTTAATCTTTTACTGGATTCTACATATAACCCAATTGAGAAAGCAATCAATGAATGGATTACAACCACATCATTCATTAATGATAATGAGGTTCTCGTCTTAAACTCACATAACACAATCTATAAGATAGATATATCAAAGACTCCCAAATACAACCTTGTAGAAAAAATTCATTGTCAAGAGAAATCGATTCTTTATAGTGGTTCAATCACCACAATGAAAGATGGAACAACATACATTGCCGCGGGGACTGTTATGTCAGGTATCCTTATTTGGAATTTAGATACCCGTGAAATTGTACATAGTTTGACCAATCATGAAGGATCAATTTTTGGAGTTAAGATTGACCCAACTGGGAAATATATAATTTCTTGTTCTGATGATAGGTCAATCATACTTTATGATTTTAAGAGTGGTGATGTCTTGGCAACTGGTTGGGGACATGGTTCACGAATTTGGAATCTTGAATTCTTTAAAGGTGATGAAAGCAACCTGGTTAAAATCATGAGTTGTGGAGAAGATTGTACTTTAAGATTATGGAAATATGAACAAAATATCGATCAATTGAAACAATTGGAATGTTGGGAAAATTGTCATAAGGGAAAACATATTTGGCTGGGAGACATAGATGATGCAAATTTGAAGATTTGTGTCACGGGAGGTGCTGACGGACGAATTAGAGTTCATGATTTAGATCCAATTTCAAATCTGACAAGTGAGCTTTCGATGGCTGATATTGAAAATACTACTGGAATTAAGTTTAAGAAGAATGAGTTCATTAGAGATTATTTTGAGTTGACAAATCTTGGATTGTTGATTTTATTGTCTTCTAACGGGGAATTGATCAAGTTTGATGAGAAGAATAAGTCATTCACCAGGATCGAATTAAATGAACAAAGTAAATTTGCCGGTTTTGGTATAATTAAAGGGTTTTCTGATATTAATATTGTATTAATCGCTTCAAGAAATGGTGATATTCTTGTGCTAGATTTCAACCAATCATCCGCACCTAAAATCTCTTGGATTTATGATGAACATATAGGTAAGAATAAGTTGACTAATTTATTAGTCTATTCCAGTAAGGGAAACTATTACTCCTTTACTGATTGTGCAAACCCAAATATCCCGTTTATTTTACGCCAGTATACTCACGATGACAATGAGTTCAAACTCAAAGAAACTAAGCAATTTCCTCAGCCCAACCAAACACGTTTCACTACCACTGATATGACAATCGACGATCAAAACAATTGGTTAATAATTGCATCACGTTATGTGTCTCTTGCGGTCTTTGACCTTAGCTCTCCGGATACTACTGCGTTATTCAAGAAGATATCACTTGGAGATACAATCACTTCTGTCCAGGTTATTAAAAAGGAACACAATGAGAATCATTTATTAATCTTGGTGAAAGATGGGGTGTATATGTATACCAAACTTTCCAAATCAGACTCCCTATTTGATTTAACAGTCATTCATAAGAATAAACTTACTAGGGGCTTCGTTGAAGGTGGATATATCGACCATAACAAAAACCTCATCTTATATGGATTCAAATCGTCTTATTTCTATGTCTGGAATGAAAACTTACAAATTGAGATTATGAATGAACAATGTGGGGGCGGTAACAGGAATTGGAAGTTTTCCAACACTACCACAGGCGGCTATAAATTCACGTATATCAATCGATCATCATTATTCATTAGAAAACACCATGGCCGGTTTATGTCCCAAAACTATGGTCTAATTCAACTTGGTACACATGGTCGAGAAATACGTGATGTGGCAATTTCACCACTACTTGAAAATGATTGTCGTCTTATCGCAACTGCTTCAGAAGATGCTACTGTTGCAATTAGTAAATTGACCCCACAGGGGAAAATTATTGGTTATTGGAATATGAATAATCATGTTTCCGGTTTGCAAAGAGTTCGATTCATTAATAAGCAATATTTCGCTTCTTCTGCTGCCAATGAAGAGTTTTTGATTTGGAGATTGGATTGGTTTGGTGATATCCCTATGGTTAAAGAGTTTGCGAGAATGAAGACCGGGAAAGATATTCCTGATTTACGAGTTATGGATTTCTGTGTTGAAGAAAGCGGTGATGGAGAGTTTATTATTGCCACGGTGTTTTCTGATTCAAATGTCAAGTTGTGGCTGTTTGTTGATGGCAAGTTTAAATTATTGTTATCTGATCATTATACTAGCTGTTGTATTTTAAATGTTGAGTTTCTAAAGTATTCATCTAGAACATTCTTACAGATTGGTACCACCGATGGACATATTACAACTTGGGACGTAACTGACAAACTTGAAAATGCCCAAGAGGCTGTTCAGAAATTCGATAAGATCTTGATTAATCAACAATTACACCAGAATGGTATTAAGGCTCTTCAATTGTTCGCTTCAAATGGTGATTATAAATTAGTAAGTGGTGGTGATGACAATGCATTGATCGTATCAAAACTCTCAATGGAAAACAATGAATTGAAATTAGAAACATTAGATTATGAACCGGATGCAGCATCAGCTACAATCACTTCTATTTCACCACTTGGTGATGATAGATTTGTAGCTACTTCGGTAGATCAAATAGTTAGATTATGGACATTCAGAGAAGATAGGTTGACATGTGAATCAGCCGCATATACTACAGTTGCTGATACTGGATGTAGCGACTCTGCTAAATTCGGTGACAATTACATGGTGATCATTGGTGGTGCTGGTCTTAGTACATGGACGTGTTAAAATAGAGTAAAAAAGTTGTTACAATAAACACAAACATATATTAAACTTTATAAACTAATTCGTAATCCCTTTAGATCTTTAACAATCTCAAGTTGAAAACAGTATCATTAATAGTTTGTTCTTCATCAACAATAACAGATTCAGCTGGAGCATCACTAACTTCTTCAATAGGTCTCTTGGTAGACTTAAGTAAAAGTTCAGCATTTTCAGAAACAACATGCTTAAAATCAATGGTATCCTTAACCAACTTGTATTGAACTTGAACGTCATCAGTAGTGTTCAATCCAACCTTTTTACGTAATCTTTGGATACGGTTGATCAATTCACGAGCTAAACCTTCTCTTTCCAATTCAGGATGCATGTTGACATCCAAAATGATCAAAACATCTTGGAATGCTCTTGATTCTTGACCTTGAGCAGCCTTGGATTCAGGTAATCCACGTTGAACTTGCAAATCTTCAGTAACTAATTCAATACCATCAACGACAATCTTACCAGTTTCAGCAAACTTTTGAACTTCAGCAGAACTGACTTGTGGTAAAGCAGCCTTAACTCTCTTGGCATCCTTCTTCAACTTCTTACCCAAGACTGGCCAATCAGCAACACAAGAATATTCAACACCATATTTGGCTTCGTCGGAGGTAATGACGATGTTTCTAACGTTCAATTCATCGGAGATGTAGTCCTTTAAGGATTCAACATCAGCCAAGTAGGCTGGATCGGAATGTAAAATGACTAATTCCTTTAATGGAGTCTTTAAAGAGATCATCTTCTTTTCTCTAATGTTACGACCAAGGTCAATAACCTTTTGCATTCTAGAAACAGCAACTTCAATCTTTTCATCAAATAATTCCTCTCTAACTTGTGGATAAGACAAGAAATGAACAGAACGTAAATCTTTATGCTTTGGATTGATAACGATTGCTTCTAAATCTGCTTCGGTGAAGTAACCCTTGATACGTTGATAGATACCATCAGACAAGTATGGGGTGAATGGAGCCATAGCTCTAGATAAAATGATCAAAGCCTCGGCTAAAGTATTAAGACCCTTCTTGGTGTCTTCAACACCTTCACTTGAGTAACCCTTGATTCTACGACGGTTGAATCTGATGTACCAGTTGGTTAAGTCATCAATAAAATGTAATAGTCTTGGAACAACAGTGTATAATCTGTATCCCTTCATTTCTTCGTGAATGTATTTAATTAATGATTGAATGGAAGCTAATAACCATCTATCCATAACATTGGTTGAGTGTAAAGTACCATCATAAACAAAATCTTCACCATTTTCCTTCTTGTAGATATCAGCAGCATCTTTCAAGAACTTGTAAGAATTGTACCATGGTAACAAGACACTAGAAATGATTTCTCTAACACCTTCTTCCTTGAATTTCAAAGTTTCAGCTCTTAAAACAGGAGAGTTAATCAAATATAATCTCAAAGCATCAGCCCCGTACTTTTCCAAAACAATAGATGGATCTGGATAGTTCTTCAATCTCTTAGACATCTTCTTACCATCGGCTGCTAAAACAATACCAGTAACAATAACATTTTGATATGGGGCGGTATTGAATAAATGAGTACCCAAAACAGTTAAAGTATAGAACCAACCTCTGGTTTGATCCAAACCTTCAGAAATGAAGTTAGCTGGGAATGCATTCAAGAATTTTTCTTGATTTTCAAATGGATAATGCTTGGAAGCATAAGGCATAGAACCGGATTCGAACCAACAATCAAAGACTTCTTCAATACGACGTAATTCACCCTTACCACGCTTAGATGGAATAGTGATGGAATCAATACTTTCACGATGGATATCGGTAATATCATCTCTACCAGATAATTGCTTCAATTCTTCAATAGATCCAACACAAACAATTTCTTCAAAATCTTCAGAAGCCCATAACGGAATAGGAGTACCCCAATATCTATTTCTGGAAATATTCCAATCTCTGGCATTGGCGATCCAATTAGAGAATCTTTTGTCTTTAATGTTAGACGGAACCCAGTTGGTCTTTTCGACATTTTCTAACATTGCAGGAATGACTTCACCAATTCTAACAAACCAAGCGGGAACAGTTCTATAAATCAAAGGAGTATCAGATCTCCAACAGAATGGATAAGAGTGCTTAGCTTGAGAATTAACCAAAATTCTACCATTTTCAACCAATTTCTTAATAATTTGTTTGTCGGCATCCTTAAAATACAAACCGGCAAATTCAGTAATGTTAGGAGTCATTTTACCAACATCATCAACAACACTTGGTGGTAAAACAGTTTCACTAATGATACCAGCAGCAGTAGCTGCATGGAAATCTTCTTCACCATAAGATGGAGCTTGGTGGACAATACCAGTACCAGAATCATTGGTAACATAATCACCGGAAATGACTCTGAAACCATTGTCCTTGAATTCTTCATAAAAGTAATTGAATAATGGTTGATATTTAAGACCAACTAAATCCTTACCCATGATCTTTTCAACAATCTTAAATTTAGCTGCAGCTGGCTTCTTATATAAGGTAGCAAGTAAACCTTCTAATAAGATGAAATGCTTTTGTTTTTCTTCATCAAAGATCTTGACATATTCAAAGCTTGGGTTAACTGCTAAAGCAATGTTTGCTGGTAAAGTCCATGGAGTGGTGGTCCAAGCAACCAAAACGGTGTTTTCATCGTCAACTAATGGGAAAGCAATGGTGATGGCCGGATCATTGACATCTTTATAATTTTGTTGGGCTTCAAAATTAGATAACGGGGTAGTACAACCAGTAGAATAAGGCATAACCCTTAACCCACGGTAGACGGCATCCTTGTTATATAATTCTTTGAATGCCCACCAAACAGATTCCATAAATTCAGGATATAAAGTTTTATAATCGTTATCCATATCAATCCATCTACCTAATCTCTTGATAGTTCTACGCCATTCATCGGCATATCTCATGACAATAGAACGACATTCTGCGTTATACTTGTCAATACCCATAGCATAAACATCCTCCTTGGAAGTAATACCCAATTTTTTGTCAATTTCATGTTCAACTGGTAAACCATGAGTATCCCAACCAAATCTTCTTTCAACATGGAACCCATTCATGGTAGCATAACGAGGAATGATATCCTTAACAGTAGATGCTAAAATGTGACCATAATGAGGAGTACCAGTTGCGAATGGAGGACCATCAAAGAAGGCAAATGGTGGTAAATCATCAGTAATTTGTAAAGTTCTTTGGAAAGCATCAACATCATCCCAAAGGTTGATGATTGCTTCTTCTTCCTTCGGGAAACTAAATTGTTGAGAAGAGTTGTTGGTAGTAGCAGTTTCTTCAGCCATTGTTTGCTTCTATCTCTAATCTGTCTCTAACCTATCTTCTTCACCTAATATAGTCCTTAGAATAGAGTGAAAAATTTCATATTTTTCAAATTGTGACTAATCTGAAAAAAATTTTCAGATTGTCACCGTATATTCAGATCATGTGATTTTGTTAAAGTTCCGGATATTTATACACGTGACTTTATTAAAAGAATATCATTAACTCATCCTCATTAACAGACTTCCTGTTAAAACCTTATTATTATAGCTTCCTATTAGAAGGAATGGATGATATAAAATGATAAATAGACTAATAACAAATGAAAAATTTAGTAGGATAATATACCAATACCTCGGTCATTATTCTTCCTTCCCAGGTAAAATAGCAGTTGCTCTCTCTGGAGGTGCTGATTCAATGCTATTAACCTGGTTATTATCTCAATTCAAACACCAAAGCATTAACCTCAGCAACAATATATTTTCTCCTGAAATATATGCCATTACTATTGATCACAAGTATAGACCAGAATCCACTGAAGAAGCACAAAGAATTAGCAAAATTGTTAAACCATGGGGGGTTAATCATATAATACGAACTTTAGATTATGATGTTGAAGATGTCAAAGAAATTGGAAACTTCGAAGAAGTAGCTAGGTTAAAACGATATGAAGAATTCGGAAAAGTATGCAAATCACAAGGTATTCCTGCATTATTTCTAGGACACCATGCTGATGATCAATTGGAAACGTTTATTCAACGATTACAAGGAAACAGTTCATTATATGGTCTAGCAGGAACTAAAAAAGTATCAAGACTCCCTGTGGCGGATATGCCACCGTTGGAATCGAGTAATAGAGAACCTGTGTATGTGATTAGGCCTTTTTGGAATTTTGAAAAGCATGAGATTGTCAATACATGTAAACATAATGATATTCCTTATTTTAATGATCCAACTAACGAAGACATTAATTTAACTAGAAGAAACTATCTTCGTCATTTAATAAATGATGTAATCCCCGGTCGTATCCAATCCGAAGGAGGAAAAAGTTCACCATTATATTGTATTCATAAGACCAACCTTAAACAAACACATCGCATGGTTTATGATTTAGCTGAGTCTTTTGAAGACAGGGCCTATGCATTAAATGTTGAATTACATAACAATAATCAAATAACAACAAACCCTTCATTTGCAAGTTTAAAACTCGAGATGCCACGAAGTTTATTTGTATCCCCAAATGAAATAGTGTTGGGGAAATTCCTTTACCAAATTTTGTACCCATTTTCGTCATTAAAGCATTATCATTGGGCATATGCAAAACTTGAAAGACAGTTCTTACCTAGAGTTATCAGTTATTTACATAAAAACAAATCGGGAACATTGAAATTAACATATATGAATCTTTGCATTGAAATAACTAATAATATTCATTCTGAAGATATATCAATGGAGATGTATCGATCTCCTATAACAACAAAAGATATTGAAAGTATTTGTTACACAGTTGATTTAACTCGGGATAATTGGAGTCAATGGAAGTTATTTGATAGACGATTTTGGCTCAGATTTAAGGGTGAATCAGATAGAACAATCAAGATCATTCCATATTTCAATAAAGATCATAAATCATTATTATCAAATGAAATTAAGAATAAGATTAAGCATTCATGTAATACATTGCCATGTGTATTTGATGTTAATAGCCAAGAGATTATTGCCTTTCCGACTTTAAATATTGGTGATTCCCTTGAAATGGAGTGGTCTTTGAAAGATAACAAATACGAGTATTGTAAATATAAGCAATTGGGTAGGAATTACAGGAGCCTAGATCTGTAGTATAGAGAGAAGACTTGTATACACATATTAATTGATAGAAATTTGCCCATAAATTTTGCTAAATTTTATACAAAAAAATTCTCTTTGAACCCCCAAAGTAAAACATTCCCTAACTATACTGATCAGATTGTGAGTGAAGCATAAGAACAACCTTCGAATTCCTTCTATGTATACATCAACTGTGACTATTCATTTGGTTGTGATTTTGCTAGTGTTTATATAGGGTAATAAATAAAAATCACGTGATCATATTATATGCAGTATACAATACTTTTCCCTTACCAAACTTTTTTTTGCACTTCCAAAGGAATTTGAAGCTGCTGCCAAACTTTCAAATATAAACGACAGTAAACAACATTAGTAGGCAATAACTGATCATACATATACATATATATTGTGGAAGGCACACAGAAGTCATGCCCTCAATGTCGTCAACTTCCCATTTGGATAACCTTATGGTTTCCAATTCAGGAACACCTAGATTTATCCAACAACAACAACAGCAACAACAGCAGCAGCATACACCCAGAACCATCAGAGGGAATAAAGGGAAATTGTTAACACAGAATCTTCTGAATCAATTGTTCAAAGTTGGCCATCAAAGGGTTAATATTGATATTGACTTGTCTACGAATACTATTGATGGATTCACTGAATTGATGATCATACCTACTTCAAATACCTTGAAAACAATCAAGTTGGATTGTCGAGAAATGGAGATTGTAGACGTGTTTATTAATGGACTGAAGGGTGTGAATTATGTCTACAAGGATATCTTGTACATAAATGATGAAGAACACGATCAACAATACAATATATTTGATTTATACTCTGAAACATTTAACATCAATCAACATCATTTTCTTCGATCAAAATTGGATTATCTATTTGGCCATATGAATTATAATAATCCATATGAAACGCTCAACGGAAATTCACAAGAACTTCATATCATGATTCCTGAAAATATGAAATTCGAATTAACAGATATAAGTGCAATTCAAACTCCAACAGGGAGTCATCCAGGAACAATGACACCACTGCATCTAAAATCAAAAGCAACAATAAGTGATATGTATACACCACTTCAATTGAAAATCGTCTATAAATTGAAAAATCCCAATAATGGTGTCAATTTCATAACGAATAGCGATATAGATCGCAAATCATGGCATGCATACACAAGAAATTCTGATTATAATGTTTCTACATCTTCTTGGGTTCCTTGCATAGATAACCTATGGGATAGATGTACATGGTCATTGGAAATAAATATACCCAGAACTGTCAAAGATATAGGTAATCCCAGAATAATTGGATCAAAAGAAGCAATTCGATATGCAAAGAATAAAAACAAAAGAACTGGAGTAGAGGATGAAGATGGCGATGATGACGATATCGAAAATTATGATTTGACTGTTTGTTCAGGAGATTTCAATAATGTTAAAGAAACACCGCATCCAATAGATTTATCAAAAAAGGTTGTTTCATGGTCTATTTTTAATCCCGTTTGTGCTCATCATGTCGGATGGGCACTCGGATGTTTTTCAAGTTTTACACTAAGTGATAATAATATTGAAGGAGAAGGTGCGAAACGCGATGAAGAAGAAGACGAAGACCAAGGGTATGAAGAGAAGGAAAGTACACATTCCCCGGTGACAGTTTATGCTTTACCGCAGCATCTTGAATTAGCACGAAATACATGCATAATGGCAAACAAAGCAATTGATTATTTTCTGAAAGAGTTTGGATCATTCCCTTTTAGTTCCTACAGTATAGTGTTTGTTAAATTCAGTCCCTTGGAACTGAATGGCTTTGCTGGTTTATCTATCCTATCGACAAATTTGTTGTATCCACCAGATATAATAGAGCCAATGTTTACTAGCACTGAAACTTTATTAACCAGTATAGCCAGTCAATGGTCGGGAATTAATATTGCACCTCAAACATTTAATGATATGTGGTGTACGATTGGAATATCACATTATATGGCAAACTCATACATTAAAAAACTTATGGGGCAGAATGAATATAGATACAAAATCAAAAGAGCAATAGATGAACTTGTACTTCAGGATACTGGTGGTAATGGTAAGAAACCAATAGGTATGCAATTTTATCGTTTCCCAATTTCAGAAACCGATTTGAATTTCTTAAAATTAAAATCACCGATAGTATTATTCATTCTTGATAATCGAATGACAAAAACCGATAAATCATTTGGACTTTCCCGTGTTCTTCCCAAATTATTCTTACAGGCCATGTCAGGAGAATTGCCTAATGGAACGATATCAACTTCCCATTTTCAATATGTATGTGAAAAAGTTAATCGAAATAAATTGGACAATTTCTTTAAACAATGGGTTTATGCAACAGGAACTCCTATATTAAGAATCACCCAAAAATTTAACAAAAAGAAAACAATGATTGAAATGAATATCCGGCAGATCCAACATCAATCAAAACGTGCCTCACTTTCTACCTCAACTACGTCATCCATAAACCCAAAATCCTTTGTTGAAGAAGCAGTATCATATCTTGATGACGAACCAAACTTCCCTACCCAACCAGTATTTATGGGTCCCTTGACAATCAGAGTCCATGAAGTAGACGGTACACCTTATGAACACATAGTTGACCTAAAAGAATCCAACACGCGGATCGACGTTCAGTACAATTCAAAGTTTCGTAAGAAGAAAAAGGACGAATTAGCAGCAGCGGCCGCCAACATCTTCGATCCTGCCTTGGTAATCCCTTCGTCGTTCGTCTACAAGCTTGGAGATGTCCTTTGTACAGAACCAGAAATGGCCGATTGGGGATTACAAAATTTCGAAAAACCAGATGATGAGATTTCGATGTATCAAGATCCATATGAATGGATAAGGGCCGATGTGGATTTCGAATGGATAGCAAGGGTGGATGTCCAAATGCCGGAATATATGTATGCTTCTCAATTACAATTTGATCGAGACTTGGAGGCACAGCTTGATGCCGTGAGATATTTTGCCGAATTGGAAAAACCGGGTATTCCTCATGTTACGGTATTGATTAGAACGGTGATGGATGATAGATACTTCTATGGGGTTAGAATTGCTGCTGCGGAAGCATTGGCTAGGTTTCTGACTTCTGAGAATGGGTTTTTGGGTGTTGGATATTTGATGCGGGCATATAAGGAATTGTTTTGTTTTCCGGGAAGTTCAATTCCAAAGAGTAATGATTTTTCTGATTTTAGGAAATATTTCTTACAAGCTGCTATTCTGAAGATTTTGTCAAATGTTAGAGATGAAAATGGGGAAGTACCATATGTGATCAAGGAATTGTTATTGAATTTGGTTAAATTTAATGATAATACAAACAATAGTTTTCAAGATTCGATATATATTGTCAAAGTTTTGGAATCATTGACAACAACGGCAATTTCTACAAATAGGTTAAACCCAACTCCAACTGCATTTGTCAAGAATGTCCAAACAGAAATCAATAGACTCCATAAACTAGACCGTTGGACTCCATCATATCAGAATGTAATAGAAATAGCTTGTATTAAACAAAAAATAAGAATGGCATTAGCTGGAACCATCGATCTATCATTCGAAGATTTAGTTTATCTCACTCAAGACAAATATCCCATGGAAGCTCGCGTGGAGGCATTTAGAGGTTTACTTCAACTTGGAGGATTACGGAACGCCAGTATATTGAGATATTTCTTACATGTCGTTTTACTTAATTTTTCGAGACCATTATATCGGATGAAATTAATTCAAGTATTGATTGATTCTATTTGTTGTGCAGCATTGGATGGTGGTAGATCTAAATTGGATGATCCGGAATTCAAAACATTGGAAAAGCCAAGAGGAAATGAAGGTGGCGGTGGTGGTGGAGCAGCTCCAGAAATGATTTTTATTGAAGAAGGTCCTAGGAGTGAAATGGATTCGAGAAGAGATTTGTATGCAAGAGCAACCATAAAAGGAGCCGTTCAATTATTGCGCCGTGATTATTCAATTGGAAAAGGGTTGAAATCTATATTGTGGGAATTATTACATACTTCATTATTGTCACTTCATGAGAAACGAAATTTATTTATGGTTTGTCAGATATTATATACTGAAATTGATTCGTTTGTTGTTAAGGTTCCTATTCCTAGTTTGCCAATTGCTGAACTCAAGAAGAAGATTGTGGCTAAGAATTTAGGAGGTGGCGTAGTAATGTTGAAACGCGAAGGTAGATTTAGGATTCAATTGCCAACTAGAAAGTCAATTGGTGCTGCACCAACCACAACTACATCGAGAAGAGGAAGTAAGTTGGGTGATGTTGCTGCATCTGTGGAACAACCTGTTGAAGCCGGTCCTCAAAAATTAAAGATTTCATTAAGCTTGAAATCTTCTAATTCGGAAAAAGAGAAAGAAAAAGAGAAGGAAAAAGAGAAGGAAAAGGAATCTAGAAAGCCCTCAGTTAGCAAAAGACCAAAAGTTTATGAACCTAAGGTTTTTGTCAATAAAGGAGTGGTTATTTTCAGAATTCCAAAGCATAAACTTGCAAAGATTACACAACCACCAGCATCAGTACCGTTACATCCTGCTCCTCCACCTCGAGCAGTATCTAAATTGAATCATCGGGTCTATGTTAATGGTTCATTAGTTACATTTAAGTTTGATAAGGCTACTCTGGGGAAAATAGAGAAATTAACGAAACCTCAAGTTGTCCATCGATATGTTAAGATTTCAACCAAGTTGAAAAAGGTTGAGATATCCGCCCAACCATTCAATAAAATTAAACAAGAGGGCGATCTCTCTCCACAACTTACTCAATCCCCGAAGATAGATGAAGTCAGCAAAGAGGAGATTAAGAAAGAAATTGAAGTTCTTCGACCAACCGAGAAACCAGCGAAATTAGCAGTGAGCATTGAGAAACGATCAGAATTAGATAAAGCAGAAAAAGCAGTATCGAATAGTGAAAAGCGTCCAGCATTTAATATTGGTCCCAAATCTAGTGAACGGAAGAATCCAACTCCCCCACCACCAAGACCCAGAATTGAATCACCAAATCCTATGAAACGAGAAGTATTTTCATTAAAATTGAATTTATCACAAAAGCCACTGGTTACCGCACAACTTGGTAAATCCAGACCAGGGCTGGTCGAACCTATTGATTCGAAGAGATCTAGTTCTGGTGTTGATTCAAAGAAGCCAACGCCTGTTGTAGATTCAAAGAAAGCGACACCACCCATGGTTGATTCCAAGAAATCCACACCTATTGCCGATTCTAAAAAATCCACTCCTGTTATTGATTCGAAGAGATCATCATCGCCTGCTGTTGATTCCAAGAAGTCGTCACCATTTTCGAGAGGAGTTAGTCCATTTGCAGTATCTTCTCCATCCCGAACTAAGAAGAAAAAGACCAAGATTTATGTTCATGTTGGAGGAAGTAGTGGAGATAAACGTTCGCTGCTGAATGGGGGAAGCAAGGAGAGTAGTTCACCTGAGAATTAGAACTTAACTTTAGAGATTTGATAACATTGTTTTTTAAAATTTTGTATTATTATTATTATTAAAATGACGTATATATATAATTGTATAATTATTACTTTCATGATTAAGAAATCTTTCGTCTAATAGTTTATTGCTGTGTAAGGCAATATGTGTATGTATATTTAAATTTGTTTGATCACGTGATTAGTTTCTAGGAAAAAAAAATTGAACCAAAGTGCACGATAAGCTCAGAAGAAAAGGAGTGTGGTGTTTATGGTTGTAAAGGTTCAAGTAGTCAAGTAGTGTAAGTCAATGGCAAGCTAATTATACTTTAGTTATCATTTAATAAAGAGTAACCTCCATGACGCTTAATAGTTTACCAGCATTTGGAACAATATCCAAAGCAACACCGACAACATCCACCACGAACGAACATACGACATGCACGCCTCCATCAACAGGGAACACAACAACAGTATTTGGAGGCACTGATTCTCCTCCACAATTGACATCATCATCATCTTCACTTCCGAGATCTCCATTCTTAAAGAGTATGTTTATGAAAGGAAGTCCTGCTGTTGCCGAGAGTAGTAGTGATGCTGCCACCACAACCAATGGTCAATCAGTGACTGCAAGTGTCGCTGCTCCTGTAGTTGTTACACTTGGCGACGAAACTACTACAGGGATGGTTAATAGTTTGAGTAATCAAAAGAGTAGTTCAAGGCATGACTTGATTGGATTGTTTGATAAATTTGACCTTGGAAAGACAAATGAACATGAATATGGCGAAAGACTGGTTGATACTACTGCAGATGAAGTATTAGTTGAGATTAAGAATGAAGTACACTTGGATGATACACCAGCAAAGGAAGAAGGTTCTACGAAAGAAATAGATCATTCCGAGAAGGAAAAAGAGCATCTCGAGAAGGAAAAAGATGACAATGATACCATTGATTCAGATTTAACTGAACCAGAACAACGGCAGACAACCGAAAAGAATATTGCAGCATTCATGACTATGCAACCATATACTCCACCTGTAGGGGAAACAAATAACAGTCCTACCACATCCATAAACGACGAGGCTTTCGACAATCAACCAGTGAAAGACAAGACTCCGGAACCAAACAAGAACCTGGAAGAAAACTTAATAGATATTTCCGATGAAGTTGATAAAAATACCGAACCACGGATTGAGAATATTTCATCTCCTACTCCTGAAATTGTATCATCACGAATCACCGTGACTTCTTCAAGCAACGATAAACCTTCATCGGGAGGAATATTAGATATCACGGAAGATGAGGAATCAGGAGTCGAAGAATTTCAATTAAAGCAAGATGAATCTAATGTTCCTCAGAATTACAATGTTAGTGGCGAAACAATACATTCCACTAAATTAGACAAAGCCAAATCTCATGTTAGTCCTTCTGAGCAATATCAACAATCGCATAGACCATTTGATTTTCATAATTTCTTATCACAATTACGAAAGAAGAGTGCTGATCCTATTGTAAGATACATCAGATCATTTTTGGGTTCATATTCTCGACAAGGACACACATTTTCTGCAAATCAACGTATTAAGATTATAATTGATTTTAAGAGATTTATGAACGAAAAGTTTTCTATATATGAACCATTTGCGTCTATGGATAATATTGATTTAGAGAATTCCCGTGAGGGATTGGAAAAATTGATTATGAATAGGTTATATGTATTGTGTTTCCCACCTGAAGTTGCCAAACTGACAGCAACATACCTTCCAGAATCCTATCAAAAAGATTTGAATGAAGATGAAAAGTTTTCTTTACAACTTGAGAAATTCAGTTGGTTAAATGGTACCCATTTAGATATAGACATGGATTCATTTGTGTTAACTAAGAATGTCAAAGATGATCAAAATTTCCTTGAATATGCCACTAGTGAATTAAACAAGATTAACAATTATCGTGCTCCTCGAGATAAAATCATTTGTATTTTAAATTGTTGCAAAATTATCTTTAGTTATTTGAAAGTCAGCAATAAAGAAACCAATGCCGATGCATTTGTTCCATTACTCATATTAGTTATATTTAAATCCAAGACTGCAAATTTAATAAGCAATATCCATTATATTGAGAATTTCAGAGGTGAGGAATGGCTTTTACATGGTGAGACAAGTTATTATCTTTCATCTATTCAAGGTGCTATTGGATTCATTCAAAATTTGAGTATTGGGGATTTAACAATTTCTCAATCCGAATATGATGCACATATGGAAGCTTGGGAAGCGCAAAGGAAACTAGTTGAAGAATCTAAACCTGAATTATTACATCCACTTCCACAACCAATCAGTGGAAATACTAACTCAATGAGAAAGACTGCATCAGCTGAGTTCCAATCGGGATTATCACCTTCAAGTGTATTACTTTCCAGTGCGGAAATATTCACTAAATCAATTTCTAACTTATGGTCTTCTCCACTGCCACAACCACAAAATGAAGACAATATATCACGATTACAAGAAGAAGTAGAAGTAGTAGAAGAAGAAGAGGAGGAGGAACCAGTTGATGCACCGAATGTAAATGACCAATATCAACCTTCAACGCCTTCTGTTAATGAGATTGATCAAGAGTTATTGAAATCAACATACAAAACATTAAAAGAGATATTTCCAACCTTGGACAAGAATATCTTGAAAGATGTAATATTTATCAATCGTGGAGATGTAGAAGCTTCTATAGATGCTTGTTTACAATTGGTTGAAGATTTTTAAGTAGTGTGAATGTATAGAGAGGTGTATGTAGTTTATTTCTTTAATGCTTAACAATTGGTAGCGTTAATCTATGTTGAAGTTTTGGACACGACCTGGGAGTCAGTTTTGCCTGCAACCGAAAATTCTAGAAAATTCATAAAAGCAACACGAAACACCTACGTATCCGAACTTAAACTTTTTAACTTTAACCAATTAGCTATCAAATATGCCAATTGATTACTCCAAATGGGATAAAATTGAGATTTCGGATGACTCCGATGTTGAAGTTCATCCCAATGTCGACAAAGCATCCTTCATCAGATGGAAACAGCGTGATATTCATGAAAAACGTCATCAACGGAATATTGAAATCAAATCAATTTTGATTCAATTAACTATGTATGCTAAATTAAACAAAAGAGTTGATTACTTGTTAGAATCCTTAAATGCTGATCAATTGTTAGATAATGGAATTGTTATGTCTAAGTTAGATTCACAATTTGATAAGTTTGAGAAATTTGATTATGAAAAATTAAAACAAGAACAAGGTGATTCTTTAAGAAAAGGATTGAAGGATTTACAGTTTGATACTGATGAAATTGATGCTAGTCCATTTTATAATGAAATGATTGAGGATCTATTTATGCAAATCAAAGATGATCATCCTGAGTCTAAAACTAATGGTAACAAATTAGTTGAGTATCTTAAAGAACATAGAAACAAAATTGATGATGTATTATCCAAGCAAACTATTAAATTAGATGATTTATTATACCAAAAATCAATGTTAATTACCAATGAAGATTTACATACTGGATTTGACAGGTCCTTCCTCAATAAGAAGGATGATATCGAAGAACAACCACTTACCAAAACCCAAAAAGAAAAGGAAACAACAACAGAAACTATACACACCCCATCATCAACAGGCAAACCAATTGCATCATATCATTCTTCTTCTGCTAACCACAAACCAAAAACTGACCAAGAAATTCTTGAAGAATTGGAACTCTTACCAGCCACGGAAACTTTCTCCAAAATGACATCTTCAGATCTAACTAAAGCCGCTGATTTCCTCATAAAACATCCATATATCTGTACCGAACAACAAAAGGATGCATTAATAATGACGGCATTTGATGCCCAACTCGAAAATAACTCCGAGTTGGCCAAACAAATCATTCATCAATCGTTATTATTACAATATATTTCCCAATTAGCTGGTCGTGAACATTCAACTACTGACCAAACTATTCGTGCAATTAAATTGTTTTGTTCAAAGGTAGCTGAACAAGGAAGTCCTGCCCAAGCTGGGTTTTTACAAGATGTTGAAAATACTTTTAAGCATATTCAAGGCAGATGTGAGGTCATTAAAGCTGAACAAGCTGCTAATTCTCAAGACGGAGGAGGACAAGAGGGTGAAGAATTGATTCAACTTCGTGCATTGGATGAAAATACCCAATTGATTGTTAATATCCCTGAAGAAAATACTCCTGAATACGAAATCTTTACTACTAAATTACCAAAAGAGTTCCAAGAGGCTGTCAAGACACAATCATTAGATGAAGTGAATAAAGAATTTGCGAAATTGAAAGTTGAAGATGCAGAGCGCATTTTGGAAGTGTTTAATGAATGTGGTGTTATTGGTATCTCAGGATATTTGGAAGATGAACAACAATTTGAAGAATTGCAAAAGGAATATAAAGAAGAATCACAACATCAACAACAAGAACAAGAACAAGAAGAACAGGAACAAGAAGAAGTAGAAGAAGAACAACAAGCAAATCAACAACAAGATCAGATATCTTCTACTGAAATCGTAGATTAAAGTCTTCCAATTGATTCTTTTGGGGTGTTATGTAGTAATTTTGTAGATTTAATAAAAATAAGAAAGTGAAAAAACAAAATAGAAATATAAAAATCACAGTAAACAAATCTATAGAAACTCAAAATAACTCAAGACCAGATTATTACTACTACTTTCTTGCAAGTCTTGCCAACGTATCCATAAGTGATTGGGTACTAGATTGCTGTTGTTGAGAAGGTGGTGATTGGTTCGAATAAACTCCGGCGCCACCGCCACTCTGATTTTGTAATTGTGCAAGTAAGGCATTGACTTGGCTATTGGAAGAGTTAGATGCTTGTTGCTGTTGATGATGAGGAAGAGGAGGTGCAGATCCATATGGTTGCTGCTGCTGTTGTTGCAGTTGCTGATTATATCCGCCGCCATATCTGGAAACCTGTCCATATGGTTGGGGCACTTGTTGTGCAGGCGAAGCTTGTTGTTGCAGTTGCAATAAAGTAATCATAGACTGAACTTGTTGTGGATTTAATCCCTGTAAGGCCTGTAACAAATTTCCCTGATCTTGAGCAGGTGGCTGTTGTTGTTGTTGAACGGGAGGAGCTGCATATTGGTTGTATGCTGGTTGTGGAGACCTAAACTGGTCAACTTGAGGTGGGGCACCATATTGATTATATTGATGTGGTGGAGCTCCCGAGCCATATTGATCTCCATAGTTTCTGTTATCATAACCTTGCGGTTGTCCGTATCCGGCACCAGTACCACCACCATCGCCTCCACGACCTCCAGCATTACGTGAACCTCGTCTATCTCTATCTCTTCTACGATCACGACGTCTACGGCCACCATGAGAGCCCGAACCAGGTGCTTGTGCGAATCCAGTATAATGATCATACGGTTGTGGTTGTGGCTGTTGCAGCTGTTGTTGTGGTGATCGGTGAAGGTGTGGAGGAACTGAATTGTCGTGATAACTAGTATCTTGTGGAAAATAAGGTGGTGGGTTGCCACCATATCTCTTGTATTTCGCCTTTGCTAATAAATCAGCACCAACTTCAGGATCGATATCTGCATATTCATCAAATCTTACTCCACCATCTGGTGTATTTTCAAAAGTTTGAACATCAATCTTTAATTCCTTTATAACACAAGCACCTAATACACCAGAATAGGCTGCTTCACTTATGACTTCGTTAAGATTTCTATGGGTTACATCTTCAGTATCAATTGTGATTTGTGCTTGAGCAAATGCCTTTTTAACCTTTCTAATGAAAAATACCGATGATTTTCCTGTTATATAAACCATACAATCCAAATTTTCTGGTTTTCTCTTTTTACTTGCTGGTTGATGATCATCGTTTATGGACCTTTCTCTACCTCGAGAACTTAAATTAGGATTATTAATTTCTGGTTTTCCTGGACGTCTTGATTTTTGGGGCTTTGATGCATCCAATCTCAAAATCTTATTATGTAATGGGACCCCAGTTTCACCTTTAATACATTCCAAACATGCTTCTGCCGTCCTAAATTGTACAAATCCATATCCGGCTTTAATAGCAATTTGAATAACTTCACCATACTGACTGAAAATACGAAATAAATCTTGTTTAGAGATTGTATTTGCTGGTAAATTTCCAATAAATAATCTCAGCTTATCCGGGAATTCATCCCAATTCAGTTGTCCCATATAATAGTTCTCAGTATTGATGAACTCTTGATACGCTTCGTCTTCTTCACGAGTCATAGGAGCAGTTATGTTAGGTCTACGACAAAATTCATTAATTGGAATCAAAGGGATAGGATCCTTTAAATTCTTATAAGGCTTATTGTACGAATACACTTGGTCATAATTCATAGGTTTTTCAGGACTGCTTAATTGAACTCCTTGTTGATTAAGTTGTTCGGTGATTAATTTTAATTGTTCAGATTGAGGTAAATTTACGAAGTTTGGATCCTTGGCAATTTCACTATGCAAAACTGCTTCATAAGCTTCCCTTAATTGCTGTTGAGAATTTTGTGGTTTTGAAGAAAGGCGGTTACTACCACCACTACCTCGTGACTTGGAAGCACTTACTTGAGGTTTTGGAGGTAATCCAACTGGACTTCTCCCTGTAAAATTGGGTTTAGGTGGAATCAACTCAGATTGCTGGTGTCCCAGAGGAGAAACAGTAGGAGGAGGAGGAGTAGTATGAGTATGAGTTAAATTCTTTTCAACAACTGGCTGTTCATCTTTCAATGCCAATTCAGGATCATAATCGTCGTCGTCATCATCATCATATTCTTCGTCTTGTTCTTGTGCATTGGCGATGGCTCCAACTTTGGGTGATTCTACTACGGGTTCATTTTTTGATTCAGGGTGAGGTGGACTAACGGCAAAAGCTACTTCCGGGTCATAATCCTCTACTTCTTGTGATTTCTCAATTTCTTGATGTTGCTCAGATGATACTTTCACTTCTATTGTGGGCTCAGGGTTTTCTTGTAAAACTGAACCATTGTCAGCATTTTGGTGTTCACTGTCGTTAGAATGAGATTGCAGTTGTTTTTTTACTTCTTCTTCACCTTCAATGTCCGAAGTTTGAGTGGTAGATTCGGTTGTTGACTCGGCGCTTTGTTCTGGTTGTTCTAGTTGTTCTGGTTGTTCTGGTTGTTCTGGTTGTTCTGGTTGTTCTGGTTGTTCTGGTTGTTCTAGTTGTTCTAGTTGTTCTGGTTGTTCTGGTTGTTCTGGTTGTTCTGGTTGTTCTGGTAGTTCTTCTGCTGTCTCCTCATTGTGTTTATGATGAAGACTAATCGGATTAACTTCCATTGTTTGTGTCTTTAGTTATCAATGGGGATAAATTGGTGGTGGTTGTAAAAACAAAGGTTTGCTTGGAAGATTTTTCTTTTTATTTTTATCTTTACAACCCTTCACTCCTCCCAGCAACTGCCTGACTGTAAGAAAAAACAAAAAAAGAGGAAGTCGTGTATAATTGACTAAAAGTGTTCACGTGACTAATAACACATGACTTTAATCACATGACTATTGACTAAAATATTATTTACCCGGATTTTAGTTCTTTCTTTTTTTCTTAATTTGGAACAAATCAAAACAAATACACACCACCACACAATTGAATTTGAAATTATCATTAAATCACCAATAACTTTATTATATCTCCCCGCCATAAAGACATATTATTTACTACTTTCTTCCTTCTAGGAAACAAACCCATAGTCGATATTTCAATCATCATCATCATCAGCATCAGCATCGCCAATAATGTCACTTTTCAAAAACTTCAACACTCATACATTAAGAACAACACGAGGATTCAAATTAAAACAATCTTCCCCCATATCATCTCCGCAACAACAACTGAATTCAGCCTTACCTGATCTCGGAAACAACAATCCTTATCAAACCATAAACCTCGCCCATAACAATAACAACAGTAATCACTCCCCTGGTAATCAACAACAACAACTTTCAACACATAAAGATGTCCGAACCTATGCCGAACAAACCCTTGGATCATCAAACGCCTTAATCCAAGCCGTCAAGCTCCCCATTGATGAGGATCTTAATGAATGGCTAGCTATCCATGTCGTTGACTTTTATAATCAGATAAATATGCTCTATGGTGCAATCACGGAATTTTGTTCGCCATTAACGTGCCCTCGAATGATTGCTACTGAAGAATATGAATATCTTTGGCAAGAACAACAACTGCAACTGCAACTGCAGTCACAACAGGATGGGAGTAGTGTTAGTCCAAAACGTCCCGTATCCTTGCCTGCTTGTGAATATATCGAAAACTTAATGAATTGGGTTCAAGGATTTTTTGATAATGAAAATATATTCCCTCTGAAAACTGGTGCTCCATTCCCACAACAATTTCCACAATTGGTGAAAACGATTTTCAAAAGGTTATTTAGAGTATATGCCCATATTTATTGTCATCATTTTCATGAAATTAGTGAATTGGGATTACAAAGTCATTTAAATACTAGTTTGAAACATTATGTATTGTTTGCTAATGAATTTTCATTGATAAGTCAAAAAGATTATGGTCCTTTAGAAGATTTGGTTGATACTATGTTAAAGAAGTGATGGGATGCAATAAGCTATTTATTTTCTTTTTGGCTATATAAAAAAATGAGTATATAAAGTTTAGTGTAGGGAATTATGATCTGGGCTAATTGGGGTGAAATGTATAATTAATTATACAAACATGCAAAAAATAAACGTAACGAATATAACTAGCTTTCCTCAAAATGGCAAACAATATTGAATAATTATGCTACTCCTGTCTCTTCATAAAAGTTGTACTTCTGCCATTATGCAAAGATGATCGGAAGGATATTGATTCATCCTAGGTTGTCCATTAGGTTGTGGACCCATATCACCAGCCAAAGGCATCTTTAACAATTTCAATAATTTAACATTACATTTTTCCATAATTTCTTGAGGTGTATCAATCTTATTTGAATAATCATCAGTTGCAGAATCCCAATTTGTTAATACTAATAAATAATCCAATAGACCATTCCAAACACCTACCCAATTACTAAAACTTGGTTCATTCCTATCATTATTTATACCGGCATTATCGGGATCAACTAATTTATACCCGGCAGAATATAAGGAAATAGCTCTTATGTCGAGTGAATTATGTGCTTCTTCTAATTGATGAATCAATTCTTCTTGTTCGGGAGTGATTGTCCATTCTTTAGGTTCTGGATTAGTAGGATTATTTCTTTGATCGTCATCGACATCTTCTCTTCTCTCATCTTCTTCTTCTACCTCCTCCTCGTCGTCGTGGTCGTTGTGGTCGTCGTTCTCCTCCTCATCATCATCATACTCACCATTATAGTCACTATTACTGTTGGTACTAATCGAACTAGTATACTTTTCACGTGCCTGCTTCTTCTTCTTCTTGTTGTTGTTGTTGTTGTTGTTTCCATCTTCATCATCCAATGCACGAACTTTAGAATATGTATAAGATAATGAACATCCAAGCACATTCTTAGTTTGTCCTTTATAGGTTATTGGTTTTGCCGTAATTGAAAGGTATGGAGCATCAAATGGTTCAGAATTCATATCTCCAGCAAAAAATGAATAAAACCCTTTGGAATTACCCAATATAATACTCAATATTTTCGTGAATTCTTTATATTTATGTAAAATCATATAGGTTTGACGACATCTTTCAAATGTTCCAAAAGGATGCCAAAATAAATGAGTATTCCCCATAATTATTCCATTTTTATGAGATAAGTTGGGGAATTTTTTCAATAATTTAGGTTGAAATTCAAGATATGCCATAAATCCAACATTATTAGTCACTATTCTTGCTCCAGGTAATTTCTTTTCCTGTGGTTCATCATGAATAATATCTTGATCATATTTTATAAATGATTGATGTTTACAAATGAATAAATCAGATTTAAAAACTATAGCAACTCCATGATTCTTGGTATTAAAACGATAAAATTTAGTTGTATAACCCAATTTTTCAAATTCAGCTATCCAAAATGTCTTAAATTGTAATCTATCCAATTCTTGTAAGCATAATATGTCAGCATTATAATGTTTAATTTCAGCAAGTAATACTTGTGATCTAATTGACCATTTAAGTATTTTCCCATTAGTAGGGAATAATTCTCGTCTAATTAAAGTTTGAGCTAAGATATTATATGACATAATTCTAATTATAGGTCCATCATTAGGATTTGGTTTGGCTAGTTCAAGTAATGGACGTTTGATAAATGGATCTTTTGTATCTTCTGGTTTAGGTAACAAACCCAATGCTTCTTTTTCTTTACGTTCTTGTTCTTTACGTAAGTTACGTAATCGTCTTTGTTCTTCTATATATTCTGGGGTTAATAATGTAGGATCCATTGGTTTTTTAGTTAACAGCTTGCGTCTGTAGTGGGTGTATCCTCCTGCTCCTCCTTCACTTGAATTATTGCTGATGATTGAATCTCGAGTATTACTGTTCAGCATATCAGTGCTATCTATAGCACTATCGAAGTCAATTTCTTGTTGTTGTTCTGATGGTGTCATTGTGTGTGTATGTATGTATATATGTATGTATACTATCTATATATATCTATGTACTATTCAATTGATAGGTAAATACTCTCTAGCTTAGTATAATAATATTCATTGTTTTATGGAGATGATAAATAAAAGAATGACAAAAGAAAAAAAAAAAAAATTTAAAAAAAAAAATAATTTAAAAAAAAAAATAATTTAAAATCCTGGTGGTGGGTTTATAAATGGATAAGTTGGTACAAACTCATCAGTGTAGAGACCCCTTTTGATTCTTGTTAACAGAGGTGGTGTTTAACATTAGTGTCATTATTCAATAGGCTAGAAATATATGGGACATGTTACTTTTGCTACGTATATAGTTAGTTAGTTGTCTATTTAGTTACAGTTTCAGTTTCGCTTGTATTCCTCTCATAAGAAATTTGTTTTATGTGTGGAACCAAATCCTAAGAATAAATTACGGTTTACCCTCTCACTTATAACATTAAACTAACAAATACACCACTTGTATAGAGGTGTGTGTTTGTATACTACAGATTTGATCAGTCAAAATACATTAGAAGATGCGACATTCAGAATACTAGATGGTTTATTAACTTACTTAGTTACTTACTTACTTACTTACTTACTTACTTACTTACTTACTTACTTACTTACTTACTTACTTACTTACTTACTTTTATCTTCTAAGTCTATATTATATATATATGTTGTACATAGTTAGATCCTTCATTATATTGGAAGACATTGGTAGCGCCGATGCTTTGTCGCGACAGTTATACAAATTAACGACAGTAACATTTTCCATTTGAAAATCATTTCAATATTGTAAATCCTTTGAAAACACTTTACGTTGTAAATAACCCAATATAGCTAACTAAATTTTGACCATATAATGCTATATAATAATAAACTAGACGAAATACAAAATTCAATATACGAACTATTAGATACCTTAGCATTGAATGTTAATATAGACACTTCAGATGATATTGTATCCACCAATTATGACAACACTCTCAAATCAATCAATCAACAATTGATCAAATATAAAGATTATATCAAGCTATTAAAACATACAGATAAATATAATCAGGAAATAATACAATATTATGAATCAAAATTAGCCTCATTCAAGAATAAACTACGTCATTTTCAATTAGTCATCCATGAATCTCAAGCAAAACAACATCACTTGATTAGAATTCAACAATTCAACTTAAATGAAGAAACACCAAATCAACATCTTAATGTTGAAGAAATGAGAGATCAATTATTTAAGGATAGAACTACAACACCGGCTAAACCAATATCAGCAACCACTAATCAACAAATTGCATCTCATAACAAACAAATCACTCATTCATTACAAACATCAAGACAATTATTATCAGCAACAATATTACAAAGTGAATTAAATATTGATAATTTACAACAACAAACTAACGATCTTGCCCAATTAAATGAAAGCTTTATTAAATTTCAAGATTTATTACATAATTCAAAACAAATTATTCGATTTATTGAAAAACAAGATAAATCTGATCGTCAACGTATTTATTTATCAATTGGATTCTTTTTATTATGTTGTTGTTGGGTGATTTATAGAAGAATATTAAGAAGACCTTTGAGATTATTGCTTTGGTCAGTATTTAAATTGTTTAATATTTTTAATTGGTTGTTTGTTTCGAAAGCTACTCTGAATGACGATGATGATATTACAATATCTAGTGTGCTTGCTGCAACTACTACTTCCATACTACTTGAAGCGACGACGATGTCGTCATCATCATCATCAATAATTGAAAGTGTTATTGAGTCTACAGAGAGTATTCTTGAGTCAATTGTCACTGAATCAACTGCCACCTCGGCATTACTGAAGGAAGTTTCATCACTAATTGAAAGTACATTAACATCCATCATCAATGAAGAAACCATCTCTTCCATGGTTGACGCAGTCAACCCCACTACAATAATTGAACGTCTTGTAGATGAATTGTAAAGAAACTTTATAGATTAATAGTACATATTATATATATTTCTAGTCGTTTTATGGTAATTCAACTTTAACACTAGCACCATTTTGTTTAGATGATTCTAAAGCAGCTTCAATAATAGCTAAATGATGGAATGCCTTTGCTGGAGTAACTCTAACCAATTTCTTATCTTTAGCAACAACAACATCTCTAAAATTCTTAAATTCTTCTTCAATAGTATCAACTTCATCAACTTCAATAACAACTTTTTCACTAGCTTCAGAAGTAATAGAACCAGTTTGATAAGTAATAGTTGGCTTTGGTAAACTTGGAGACCAATCATAGACTAATGATCCATTAGTACCATAAATTGTAAAAGATGATGATTTATCAGTAGCTCCAAAACTAGATCCATAAGTAAAAGTACCGATAACACCATTTGACATCTTAACACTTGAAAATAAGACATCATCAGCTCCGGTCTCAGGTCTAACTTGTTTAGTAAAACCAGATATAGAATCCACAGGACCTAAAACTTCAGTCAATAATGCAATTTGATGAACACCACCATCAGAAAGGAATCCACCTACATGAACTGGACGTTGTCTCCAAGAAGTAGCTAAATATTTGTTGGTAGAATCAAAAGAACCAGTAGCTCTATAAGTAAATCCAACAACTTCGCCAATCTTGGGTAAAACTTCTTGTTTAATAATATCAATTGCACTTAAATAAGTCCAATTTTCTAAAACCATTAATGGAACATCAGTAGTTTCACTCAATTGAACAATTTCTTTAGCTTGATTCAAATTGGCAGCAATTGGTTTTTCAAAAGCTAATGGTTTCTTATATTGAATTGCCAATTTAACGACATCTAAATTATATTGAACTGGTAATAATGCATCAACGAAATCAACATCTGGATCTTGGAAAACCGATTCTAATGATTCATAGACTTTATCAGCTGGAATATCATATTTTTGAGCAAATACTTCTGCTTTGGCTTTGGTTCTGTTATATGCGGAGATGGCTTTTAATTCAGGGATTTTTTGAATGGTTGGTAAATGGGTATCAGTGGCGAAGATACCAGTACCGACAACTGCGAATTTGATTTGATTAGTGGACATGATGTGATAAATATTTAGTTCTTTTATGAATGAATAGAAAAGAAATCAGTAGATGGGTTAAAAAAAAATATAGCAAAACTTGTGATTGAAATGTGGTATTTATACTCAACTCAAATGAATTTTACCTTTCGGAAAATCTCCCCCATGTTGCAATTATTCCGATGCATTGGTTACTACTTTTTGTGCTACATACAAAAAAAAAAATCTCGGCACTGACAGCAAAACACATTTTTTTCATTTTTTTTGCTGTGGTTCCCCCAAATTTCTCCGGAATAACCTTCCTGACATATTTGGTTGCCCCCACGCAGCCACATATCCAAACGTATAAGACAGGTTGGGGGAGACAGTACTTGACGGCTATGTAAGCATACTGTAACATGGACTACTGACATCCATATGTTTCATGAATTAGTAATCACCATGATGTTGCCCAACCAGCGTTGGCGTTTGGTTGCTTATTTGTCAACTACTTATTATTATGTGTCATTAATCAATTTGATCAAGTATGGTACCATATCGCAATCTTTTCTAACGCTGTTTAATAACTTCAAGCATGACATATTCTCTGTTACTTCCTGTTGAAGTAACCGCAATAATGTCTTTGTATTTCCTGCTGTTTCTGCTTCATCATTTTTGTCAAATACAATAGTATAGTATCGTCTATACCATGCCATGTTTAGTTTTATATACCGTCTTCCATGGCAGCTAAAAATTAATGGGAATTGTTGTTCTTTATGTATCACCCACGATGATAATAAGTAGTTGAATGTGGATATTATGTCATGAATATGATATGTTTTTTGCATAGTAAGCCAAGATAGATTGATGGAGATTTGTTGGAGAGTACTTTGATGTGATTGTTGCAAATTTTGAAAGATATTACACTTCAATTCAATATCGAATGAAACATTATTATTTTCATTCATGTTGAACGAAACATCATAATCTAATAATTTATCCCAAAATAAACTTTCTCTTATTTTATTAAGTAGTAATTGTAGTAAGCTATTATAGTTTGTTGGTTGCAATTGTTTATTATTAATGAAAATATTGAAATGAAGAACCAATGTTGATGAAGGTAATATTATATCCCCAATTACATCATCATGTTCATATTCCAATTGGAAGTAATCTTCTTCCTTTCTAATTGTCAAATAATCTTTCATTAAAATGAAATTGTAGTATCCCCCAACTTAGATTCACATTTTGCAACCATCAAGAATCTTGTCTCACTCAGAGCAATTTAAATCGATTCACTTTTGATAAACAAAAAAAAATTCACTACAAGATATTTACGATGATCATCGTCAAATCTTTGAAACAATGTCTAAACCAATATACACACTTCGAAAAGATGTCAAGGGAATACTCCTATCTAAACCCCTAATCAACCTTCAAACAACCCATCAACAAATTTCCCAACTTCCCAATTTCAAAAGTAAACTTCTTGCCTATTATAAACGATTTTACAAATTACGTCATTTCCAATATGGACGTTTAACTATGTTTGGTAACATTTTTAATCCATTACCGACAGTATATCTCGGGGAACAGTATCGTTCTATTCTCCGAAGACGATTTCGACTGGAATCGTATAATTTAAAACGAGAGAGGTTTTTGAAATTGACTACGCCATTGAATGAACAAGAGTTAGAAGAAAGGTTGATTAATACTTTAGCTTTTGTATTTAATGCGACTGTTGATGGTAAAGATAGTGGATTTTTGGATAAGGAAAAGATAGCTTATGAGAACGAATCTGTTACTGAGACTACTGAGACGATGGAGTCGAAGATTGTTACTACTCTAATTGTGATGGATGCACAACTTTCAGCTCAAATGCAGTATGATTTTAAGTATAGGTGGGTTGAAAAATTTGAGAAAGATATAGAAAAGATTGACCTTGATAAGCTAAGGAAGAATCAATTGAAGAGTACGCAGGAAATATTAACACCTGTTGGATTCATACAATATCAAACACACGTTATGATATTGAATGAAAGTTTAAAAATGTGCTTATAATATTATGGGGGAATTGATTGATTGGTGCAAACATTCCCAACCAACCAACCATCCAACAAAAAAAAATTCTTAGCAATATTAAATTCAGCAGCAATCTCTTCTTTTTGTACATTTATAGACAATTTGTATATACTACACACATTTCATTTTAAGAACATGGCCTGGTTATCTTTCGGTAAGTCAAAAAACGAAGAGCAAGTAGCTCAATCTACTACTACCACTCTTCCACCTCAACAAATTGAACAAAGAGCGCACGGTTCGGTCAATATGCCGTACACCTCCAGCCCCTCCACCACCACCACTCCCTCCCCCGGGATTGCTTCCGCTTCAGAACTTGCTCTTACTATCTCGCAAATAAGTAATGATGAATCTAGTGTTAAGATAAAGAATATACCGGATTCTTCTACTAGGCAACAAATTGAAGCTAATGTTGCTGATTTTGTTAATGAAAGACCAAATAATATTTTTGTTATCGATGGCGAAAGAGACACCAAGCAAAGTATTATATGTACCAGTAATACTAGAGATGGTGGTAAGACTTGTTTAAAGATGAATACCAATTTGATTGAATTGTTCAGCGTTATGCAAAAAATGGAGTATTTCTGTTCATTACCTAATGATGTTGATGCTACTTACTTTGAATGCAGAAAGATAAAGTAACCTTGAATATTGTTCTTGTATAAATTATACTCTTCATTAGTTGTTTGCATTAAGTTATAAATAATATATTTATCGATGTATCTAAAATAAACCCAGAGAAGAAGAAAACATAAAGAATACTTACACCATGAATGATTCACCACAACCACAAGTTCCCTTTGAATTAGGATTCTTAAATATAAATCTCGATGATAATTTATCGTCCAACCAATCCATTTCCGATCCAACGATAGAAAACAATGCTTTAGAATCAATCAACACTTTAACATCATCTTGTTCAACCAATTCATCAAATTTTCCAGGTGATTCGACATATTCTAAATGATAGGTCAATCCCGAACATCCTCTATTCTTGACTCCAATACGAATCAATTTAGGATTAGGTTGATTTGATAATGCACGTAAATGTTCCATTGCACTTGGGGTTAATGTAATTAATGCTTTTCTTGGACGTAATACCCTCTTTTTCTTTGGGACAGTACTAGTGGTGACATTGGTTGTAGTAGATTCTGTGGTGGTGGAGGAAGTAGTAGCAGAAGTAGTTGCCTGTATGGCTGAAGATGCAGCTTGCACTTCAGGAGTAGCAGATATTTCAATTATGTTAGATGATGGAGGTGGAACAACGGCAACCTTTGGTTTTGATGTCGTTATTTCCTTTAATGTAGTATTTGAGAATCTTGAAGTTCTTGATCTTCTTATTGGTGCTTTATTCACAACTTCTTCTTGTTGAGCTTTTGATGGTGGTGTCAAAGAATGTTTAGCCCATTTTGATGTTGTTGTGGTAGTAGTTGATTGATTAGCAATTTGACTAGTGTAGTTTAATCCGGGAAAGATACCAGCAGGGGAAGATGCAGATGAAGATGAACCTGCTAAGGGTATTGTTTGCATAAATCTTCTACTCTTTTTGGATTCATTTGATAAGAATCTTTTAGCCAATTGTATAGTTGATCTCCTTGTGGCAATCATTGTTATATGTATATGTGTATCAGTGTATAACTTATATAATGTATAGCTAGTAGGAAGTGTCTTGGTCAAAAAAATGTAAAAGCAAGAACTTGGTCTATTAATTTATTTAATAGCTTCTTCTATAAAAATAGTGATAAATTAATAATCAACATCCAACTGTGTGACAAGAAAACTAAATTTTATAATTATGATGAAGAAGGAGGTCTTTTCCGAAGAAGTCATTAATAGTAAATGAGCAAAGTACACGACCAATTTTTGTACAATTCTCCTGCATATAGTTAACAAATGGAGTAAGCAAGTTAAATTCAATTCTTATTGGCTGAAATATATGCAGTACATTTTCCGAAATTCGGATTCGAAATAATTTGGGCTGTTTTTTAACTATTTGGTTGCAAAATATCTTAATGGGCATCTGATTGTTAAACTAATTAATTTATATGACATGGGTAATACATATGATACATAGAACCCGAAAACCTTAGTTCAAGCTGTAATATTACATCTAACCAGTAGAACTTTTTAAGTTAGAAGATTTGTTTAATTGAATTAAATAAAATTGATAAAACTAGAAAGGAATTGAGCTGTACTTAAAAAATTGATTTTGGGCTAACTTAGAGCTGATAATTCATTTTTTGAGATATTAGTTTAACTAGTATGCTTTAATACATCACCATATTAACTCAAAGTATAATATGGAGGTTGTGCTCGATGTAAGTTGAAGACAGACGAAATTATGGATTAATCGGAAACAGAGTCAAGAAAAGATAGTGATTTTGAACGTTGTTGCAACGGGATTTAGAATTATTGCTCATAAGCCATCGCTAATTTCGAAAGCTATCTTCGCTGCTCTTAATAATGCCATGCTCGGAACTTTCAAAAAAATCTTTGGTCAAAACCCCCAGATAGAAGTAACTGATCCAAAACAGTTGTTGAATACCAAACATGCCGTTTGGTAATCCCAATACTATTCACCAATCGTATCCAATGTTCATATTGGTTGGGTAAATATCCACATACTAACAAATTTGAAACTTGGAAAGAAATATTGGTAAATGAAAGGAATTTGAAACTTGGAAAGAAATATTGGTAAATGAAAGGAATTTGAAACTTGGAAAGAAATATTGGTAAATGAAAGGAATTTGAACCAAATCTCGAAATCGGCAGAATGGGGGCCTGTCCAGACTATAAAATGGTACTTCAGACGTTTGGAATCGATGTAATAGTTACATGTTCATCAAAATTTTTAGTATTACCCGCTTAAATTCGAACAGAAAATTTTCATAATAACCAATAGAAGATATAAATATGAAGTGGTGGAAGACTTGGAGTTCCCATCGCTGGATGAAGAATGAGACTTGAATTTATAAACAGTACGTTGAAACGGAACATAGATCAAAACAACCTAGATCGCGATGATACACTAAGAATTGAGTCTGCTGGCACATTCACTAAGTGTAAATAAAGAAGGACCAACAAAAATCCAGAATCCTAGTCACTCTTGTGATATCATTTGTATCCATACTTAAAGCTTATAGGATAAATTATATGCGACGCATTTCTCGCACATGTGATACTTCTATGACCATCATTAACTTGAGCTTTAAGCATTTCAACGCTTTCAACATCCATTGGATACATTTCTATAAATCTGGTTGTGGGGTCTTAAAATTCTCAGACGATAGATATTCATTATTGAGGCCAAACAAGGAAATGATCAGAGAATTAAATCACATCTACCATTCTCGTTTCAAATCATCAGCAATCGAATGATATAACTGAAAATTGCAATAAACTTATTGAAACATATTTAAGCTTATTTGGCCTGAAAGAATCCCGAGTGGATGGACTTCCTTCCACTTGGAGAATTTGTACTCAAGGTTCAACCTTATTATACACTCAACGGGGACAAATCCCCTTTCGTAGTTGACAGGGTTTCATCCGGGGTTTGTGGTGAGTTGATGCTTCATCGAACTAGTTAAGAATCAATCGCATTTGACCCAGTTGACACACTCGAACGACTGACAACCACTGGTAGAGCAGCTTGTGGAGCCTTAGTCACGGAAGCGAAATGGTACTATTGTAAATATCAGAAAGAACTGACTATTCATGTTTTCTTTGACGTATACATATCTCCCAATTTTTTCAGAACATTAACGGCTCCTCAACAACCTTTGGATTACACATTACCAAGTAACTTAGTTTATTGCCAAAAGAAATCGCTACTATCATTTAGTTAAACCAGTTTTAGCTCAGACATATGGAAATGTCAATCAGTAAAACAGACTTAACTCCACGTTCGATCATTGAATCAATCAACCACTATTGGTTTAAAGTGTTATGAGATAAGTTCATAAAAGAATTTGATATTATCAATTAACAATTAGCACGTGACGAAACTTTCGTCACAATGGCACCATCCCAAATTCTAGAAGGCGAAGAGCCTAAAGTTGTTGCCAGTATTGTTTACTACTTATGAATCAAACTTCTTCTTCTTCTTCTTCTTCTAGTATGGTATAAATACAATCATCTCTTTGAGTCAAGCCAAGCTTGTTTTACATAACTGAGAACGTAACCTTCTTTTCCCAGTCTATTCATCGAGTGTAACAAAATTCTTGTTTCTTTATGGCTGCTTCTTTCTGCGGAGAGCAAAGAAAAAAACAATCAAGCAAACTGAAGAATGTAAACAAATCTCAAAACAAATATATATACACACTACCATTAATAATTATTACAAATAGCCATGTCAAACCACCGACCATCTAATCAAAGTATAACACTTCAGTACTCTCAGTTCTATGATAACAATGAACCTTCAATTTCTCGAGATCCAATTCCAGCAATATTCGACTTTTCTAAATTGCAACAAGCTTACAATGCATTAGAAACTCACTTGAATAATGCACTTACAGTCATTCCTCAAAAGGTGAAAACCAAAGTACAACAACAAAAAGCACAAATTCGAGAGCTAAAGGCACAAATCAAAACCTTAAGTCAAGAGCTCTCGGCAATCCAACTGAAATATCAACAGGCAACAACCAATCTCAACGTTGCATTGGCAGAACTTGAAAACAAGGGAAGAAAAGTCGATGAATTAGAACGTCAACGACAGGAGTCTTTGGCTCTGATTAAAGACGAGGAGGCCAGGATAAGGGAACTGGAGAAAGAATATCGAATTTTGAGTAAAAAGCTTAAAGCTCTACAAGATCAATTAGATGGAGAGGTGCGACGCGAATTGCCAGAATTATTAAGATATGAAAAATATTTAGGCTTAAGAATCGAAGTGTTGGATCTTACATTGATGAGGTTTACTTTTATAAATATAGACCCAAACGATTATAATCGTGAATTTTGGATTGAATTGGATGTAGGAGGATCAGAATATGAAGTTGGTGAGTCTAATCCAAATGTAGGTGAAGAAATGAAGCAGTATCTACAGGATGAATTTAATAACCATAAGAAGATGGTGAAGTTTTTGGTTTCTGTCAGAAAATTATTCAAAAGTGAATTTAAATAGATGTTACTCAATACCAATGTAATGGAGAGTCTAGGCCAGTGAATAACGAATGGAGTTGCATAGTCGAGTCAGTTAATTTAAAATGACAAGTTGTTGTCTCTCATGGCACCACTAAATCCAGAATACAATCCGAAATTTAGCTAGCCAATTTGAAATGATCATTTCCAATGTAAACATATTTAAACAAGCTATCTCATGTTTCAAAAGATAACTGAATTGCAATGATTAGAATCAATATTAGCAGTACAATAGATGCTCGTCAACTTTGCTATTTGATTCTTTTTAACTAGTATTAGCTTTTACTGAAAACTATAGAATCAGTATATAAACAAGTTGGGGAAAATCTATAGCTTTCACTTGTAAGATTCTGTCTTTCATCATAGCTGCTGAGTCAGAGATCACTTATTTATACTGTACCAAGTTTGCAGAAATAAGCTTGCTTGAGAGGATTGCAAATGAACAAGCTCCACAAGGATACTACCTGAAGGTTAGTCGCAGAATCCTGTTGGGTGAAATTGGAGCTAAATGATTTCGCTAGACGACAACGGACACTAATTTGATTAACGCTTTCAAACATGGGTTGGTGGGATTTGAATTGCTCAAGAAGAATAAACGGTTAAAACGATATTTTATTGGCTGTAGTATAGATTAATTACAATGACTGTCCTTTCAATGTCGATTTCTCGCCCACAAACGTTGATCTGGAAATCAAGTATGCCATGTAGAAGTAGTCGTATTTTCACTTCTCACCGATACTCTATATACATATTGTTTATATTTGCTTTTATTCTCTTATTGTAGTTTCAGATTGTTATTGTGCCCCATCATCGTCCACTGTAGTGCTGACATTCCGTTCTGATGGGTACAGATCATTTACTACCTTTACATTGAGAAAATGTGAATAACAAAAATTTGGCTTTCAATTGGAGTTGATGAATAGATGACCAGATATCAGTCAGAGAGAATTGAGTAGTTCTGTTCGACTAGTGGCAAACGATTTCTCTACTGTAACCTGTAAAACTATTGTTTGTATCTCAGACCACTTGTTTCAGGTAAGATGTTCTGCAACGCTTTAGCCAGTTTAGACCAGACTTGCTTGATGATATGCTTCCTTCTTGGGAGGAAAATTAGTTCATTTTCCTGAAGAAATAAATCAAAGAAGACAACGACTTGGACGACTTAACCTTTTTAAAAGACAGATAAACCCCAGTACTATCCCAATTCAGAAGGAGATCAAGAAACGAATATTAGTTATAAAGTCCAAGGAAGAATAACAACAGTCAATTTTTCGAGCGTATTGCTGGTAAACCGCTAGTGAATACATCCAAGAAGAAAACCTCGCCAACATTTACACAGAACTTTATACCAATTACGCTTCGCCCTAACTCGTTACACTTTAAATTTATCCAAGATTTCCCACACATCATCTGCAATCAATCGAACTTTGGCCACGGCTTTTGATTTAGATAGGGCGATAAGTCACCCACATGGGCAATAAAACCAACAATTTTGGTTCTCCATCAATGCACTACCATATTTTGATTCCTTGCTCCATATCAAACATTTGGTAGAACAGAACAAGAGTTCGGTGTCAGGGGTTCGGTTAGTCAGGTGCAAGTGCGACTGCTAATATTAAATTGGTTCTCCTTGTACTGTATGTCTCCTGTCAACAAAATAGAAGAATTTCAGTTTCAATTTTTGAATATTAAATACTACGTTATTGTTCTTCAGTTTATTGAAGTTCACTAGAAAGGCTTACGAGTGGTTCAGACCATCATTGAGATTAGGTACCTTGATTGATATCCAAGTTAATATAGATCTATACAAAGATACACGACCGAGGTTATGAAACATTTGGTAGTACTTAGAATTTTGTTTAATAGTGCTTAATTCTAAGCACCACTAGGTGCTCATAAGTGCTACCAGATGATTTATAATGTTGGTTGTGTATTTTTGTCTGACCTTGTCACTGCTGATATGCAGGCTGAAGGTCAATTTTTGGTGCTGCTGTCTTTGAAAGTTCTGGTTCACAATTTGGTGCTCCTTGTGTTGATCCTGATGCCATGAAAATCGACGAGACAAAGGTTGGATGTGGTAAACTTTGTCCTGCAGAGAGAGCGCATCCCATTCGTGTCGGTTGATGCTTTAATTGTTGGAAGAGGGTTCATCGCCTGTTCGAATCAAAAGTGGCCGATGCAGAGCAGGCTTTTGGTACTAGAACCGCTAGCCACCAGGAGGCAGTTTCATGTATGTTATTTCTTCAACAATGACATTTAAAAACGCAGTACTCACGTCCATATGGAGCATACATTGGGTTTTGTTGCTTTTCTTAATGCTTTTGATAAGAAGTTAGCTTATAATGCTTCATCTTTTGGTTTTACGAATGCTGGTGCTATTTTGCTGAACTGATCGATAGTACTCCAGGGTGCCTTAATTACTTGACGACATTATGGTTTATTTCAATGGAATTCAAGAGAATAGGACGACCAATGCTGCTTTATTTGAAGCATTGTGAAATAGTAAGTTCTATTTCAGTGCGCATTAGGTGCTGCCATGGTAACAACGTTAGGCCATGTGATTGATGAAGTGGTGCTACAATTCCCAGAAGCTCAATTAGATGTTATTCGAAAATTATTTGCTTCTGATACATCCAAGGATATGAGAAGTGCTCTTGGTTTCTTTAATTGTTTCTATCATTACATTTTGAATTATGCTAAGATTTCTGCTCCATTGAATTCACGAATGCCGCTGTCTTAAAACAATTTCGGTATGATTTAGCTCCAGTGACCTTTCAGTTAGAGGTTTTTAGTTCCCACCATGCTATTGGCGCAGTCCTTAAACAGATCTAATAAGGAATTTCCTAATTTCTCAAAAGTTTCGCGATGGGCCTCCGTAAATAAAATGGAACCATTTACGGAGGCAATTAGTGTTAATATCAAACTGAACAATCTTCAAATGAGTAGACCAAACCATATATCCCTTAGAATAGATTTCAAAGTCTGAATAACCACCTTATGTAAAGCTTCAACCTGTCCGTTAGTATTTCGATGCTATGTTAGTTGTCGTATCTGCTTTAACTTTGTACTATATTTGCATTCCCACCGAGAAAATTGCTACTGCTCTTGATGCGCCTAAGCTATTATTGATGATGTCGTTTCTGTTTTGGGTGTTCCGAATACAATTAACTCCGATAAAGACATTAAGATTATGAATGACATTGACTTACTTTTTTTATTCTACCAGATTGATTTCCGGACTACTGGTACATATAACCCTTCTACTAATGGTCAAGTTGAAGCTTTGAATAAGATGGTTATTCTGACTTTGGAGAGTTCCTGTTTCAAGGAACATATATGTTGGTCGACTCAAGATTGTTCAGTTTTCTTTCACATACGACATGTATTGACCATATCAAGTTAGTTTTCAACACTAATTATGCTGCTGATATTAAGATGATTTCATTTCTGGAGATATTTGGTCGGTTACCTTATGAAGGCGCTGGACGTTGTGAGATGCACTCAGGATATCTACAAGCAGATCCAAGAGACGATGCTTTTGTCCCAAGACAATATTGAACGAAGGGAGAATAGGGGAAGAGTTCCTACGGAATAGAAAATTGGCGAGTTAATTCTTCTCCATAGAGAACCTTTTTACAAACCCCGGAAGTATAAGAAACTTGAAGATGCATACCATGGTCCATTTAGGTTGGTCAAGAAGATTAATAAAACGCTTTTGAAGTTGATTCGCTTAGAATGAATAAGAAAGTTCGTTTGATGAATACCAAATATTTCCGCAAGTATATTGAAGATTGTTCGGTTTGTGTTTTTAAGAATCATCCGCTGTTAGTTGAAGCTGCTGCTCATACTTTCATATTAGGCTATGATTAAGAGAAATTTGAGTCTGACGTTACGTGGGCTAGTTGTAGGCCTGAGCTACCACTATTCCAATTGCTTTATTTTACAAGTATGTTCCAAAAGGCTTAGGTGGTACCATTATTGCTAATGCTGGGGACTTTTTCGGTAAGAGCAAGGCCCGCTGTTTAGTATATATCCAGTGTGTAATGGCCATTGGCAATTGCCTAAGTTAAACTCATGAGAGTGCGACAAGCATACTAACGGCTTTTTGTATTCATCATTGAACTTTTTCCAAAATTTAGACCATAGAGATACAAGCCTAGTACCATTTCTCTTCCAAAGTTTAAGACGTTGTTTCTTGGAAGTTTGACTGAAGCAAGGAAACTTCAGTCACTGATTGCTTTTTTTGCAATTTCTGCAAATAAGATAGAATAAAGACAAAATGGATTTAATCCATGGAAACAAACCATCAAAGGGTTAAGATATTTGATTCAAAGCTTCCCCGTACTGATTTAAATGGTTTATCTATTATTCAACTCAATGACTTACATATCCTCTTTAAGATTTAATATAGAGATTTACTTTCTCCTGTTGAACCAAGTGACGTATCATCTCTTTATGAGAGCATTAGATCCAAAGTCTGTCCCTAAAGTTAAATTGACTAAGCTCCAAACTCCTAAGTATTTAGGTGGTTTTGGTTTATTAAATGTCAATGATCAAGTATTAGGTCGAATAGTTAAAGAAATTTATAAGCTGTTTATAATGGAAGGTTCGAAATCTGGACATAGATTTAGGTTACGGACAGTTGTGTCAAAGAGAAGCAGGTTACTTTTACAATAGTTAAGATCACGATAGATGCCTATTGTACCCATGGTTTTCAGTTTTAGCGCAAAAACCACTTATTCCATATCCCAACACAGACTTATTTGATTCTGATTTTTTCTTAAACTCACATGGATATGGAATGGGTGGTTGGCGGCATAGGAACGAAAACCAAGGAGTGTGTGAAACCGATTGCGACCCTTATAAAAAAAACCTGCTTCTCTTTGACATACTGTCTGTAACCTAAATCGTAAGTCCAGAACTGCTTTCGAATCTTCTATTATAAACAACTTATGAATTCTTTTTGCTCTTCAACCTAAAACTTGGTCAGTGATATGTAGTAAACCGAAACCGCCTAAATCTTTAGAAGTTTGGAGCTTTGTCAATTTAACTTTAGGGACGGACTTTGGATCTAATGCTCTCATAAAGAGATGATACGTCACTTGGTTCAACAGGGGAAAGTAAATCTCAATGGGTGAGTTTAAATCTCTATAGTAAAATTTTGAAAAGACATGTGAGTTAGTGAGTTGAATAATAATCAAACCATTTAAATCAGCGGGGAGGGGGGGAGGGGGAACTTTGAATCAAATGTCTCAACGCGTTTATGGTTTGTTTCCATGGATTAAAGTTGCGTTGTCTGGGTCTTAACGGAATGCCTAAATGTTCAAATGTGTTTAAATCGATCTCTTCAACCGAATATGATAGAATTTGGGGTCTAAGGGAAATCTTGAAGTATACAACACTTGTCTTCCAGGAGTTAAGGTGAAGACCTGAATCTTCCGAGAACTGAATGATTAATTCGTTAAATATTTGTCTGGGCCTATGGGTCAAATCAGAGTCGTAATACCCACTGCAAGTTACAGAGGGTAGATACTAAGGTCCATCATAAGGCAGTCTCCAATCTCCACCCTGGGTTTATGGTCACTTACATGGAATTATCGCGTTATTATTATTGGGATCGTATGATTAGGTCAATTAAGCACTTTGTTTCACAATGTGTGGTGTGTCAGGCTATTAAACCAACAAACCAATTGAGAAACGGATTACTAACATTATCACCGCCAGACAATCGTTGGCGTTCGATAACTATGAAACTTCAGTTCAGGGTTTCCAACTACGAACGGTATAATAATATCTTGGTTGTTGTTGACAGGTTTTCTAAGAGGGATAGATTTCTTGCTTGTGCCGCCACTATCACAGCAGAAGAAGCCGCGGTTCTATTCAATGCCCAAATAATTCCCATGCATGGTGTTCCCAAGGAGACTATCACGGATAGGGATCCCAGGTTTACTTCAAGATTTTGGACTCAATTTCTTGATGCCTTGAGAGTCAAATTGAAGTTTTCGAAATCTACACAACCGGAGACTGATGGACAGACTGAACGGACAAACCGGACCTTGGTTCAACTAATAAAGGCTTTGAATGTGATGGGTTTGAATTGGTACCAAGGTTTACCGATGCTTGAGTTCGCATACAATACCCAGTATAATCACTCCATTAAGTGCACTCCTCTTGGTCGATCGCTTGCGCCACCTCATGTTGATCCTCGTCTAGTTTTGCTGGAAGCCAGACAGCTTGTTCCTTTTTCAGAAACTGACGGTCAATATTTGGCACAGAAGTTAGAGCATTATACTCAGTTGGTTAAAGTCAATTTGAATTATTCACCGAAGGCGATAAAAAGGAATGCGAATAAGAGTCGGAGGGTGTTGATTTTGGAACCTCACCAGAAGGTTCTTGTGCACATTGAAGCAAAGGTTTGGCTATAAGCTTGCAAAGTAGAAGCTTAAGAATTTATTCTTTGGTCCGTATGTGGTGACTAAAAAGGTGAATCATAACGCTTACGAATTAGATTTGGGTGCTAGTCTTGAGTACTCTCGTGTTATCAATGTCAAGTTTTTGAAGCCTTACGAACAGGATTACCGGTCTTGCCCTAAAGTTTCTCCCACATCTGTCGCCGGACTTCGTGTTGCTGCCTTGAATCACGAGATCCTAGGTATTCAAGCAGTTGATGTTGAAAACAAGCTTGTTGCTTTCAACTTTAGAAATTGAGTACCATTTCACACTGCCTTCATAGACACCGCTGCTAGAGATGCCATTGACGCTAAGTTGCTTCAACTGTTCATTGATGAATTTTTGAGTGTTCACAATGAGGAAGATGAATTTGTACAGGGTGACCCAAATATAAGCAGATTGGAAATGGTACATATTTGTTACAGTTTGCTTGCTTTAATACATGTTTTGTATTTCAATCAAGTACCCTGGTTCATCTTCCTGTGAGGGTTTGCCCATCAACTGTTTCTCACACATCATTCTTGGATTGGCGATCTAATTGGGATTTAATCAGCTGGCTGAACGATTAATTTTTTTTCCATCAGTTTTCCCACAGGGTTATGGTTTGGTTTTTTATTGTCTTTGGTGTTCAAGGGTGCAGATTTGCCACCATTTGTTTTGTGATTCTATGCCGATACTTTCAATACCTTTGCTCAAGAAGGTTTTGGCTTTTAGAGTGCACGCCAAAGTCATTTTGTGTTTAATTTCTTTCGTTCCTCACGAGGACACTTGATTTGGGAGCCGGGCATATGTAGCAGATATGATAAAGTGTGTTACCACTTGTGAGTGAGTAAAAGTTTAAGTTGGTTAGGCTTTGGGTTTGGGTATTACTCCTCGTTGTATAATGGATAGGATGCAAGTTCATGTTTATAAAATGTGTGTATGACTGCTCTTTAAAGTTTGACTTTGATCGGACGGCATTAATTTAAGAATCTGGTTTGTGTTTGGAGTGATACGTACACTCAGGACAAGGAAACTCTAGGAGGCTTTCTAACCGCGTTCGAGTTAAGTCTGGCAAGCAAACAGGGAAAGAGTTATATTAGCTATTCTTCCGAGTTTCACACTCACCTTCGTTAACCTTTGTCATGATCTGGTTATTGGAAAGTTGAAGGACTTAATAAAGTTCTATCAGGTTTCTGATCTTACCAAATAGGAAAGATTAAGTTCTTAACTATGACTTGACATAGATACCGATCTAGGGTATTACTGGACACATGGTTTGAGATACGATATTTAAGGGTTTGGGAATCCTTGAATTTCTCAGACAATTTGTTAAGTTATATAATTCAAGGAACAACAAATATACTCATTTGTTACCACTTAGAGCATCATATTCTTTTAGAAAGCTTGGAACTTACCTGACTCACTGACCCTCTAAATTTTAGTTAAATTAGGAAGAAGACTCGATAATTCACAGAAATGCGCAGTTGTAGATGTATCCGACTGATTTACCAAAGTTTCAGCTGGCACTTCCACGGAACTTTCCGCTAGAGGCACTAAATCTTCAGTACTCGCCATGACTGGAGTCTATAATGAACCACTACCGTCCGAATGTATCTTTGATAGGTACTTGCTTGGGGTGGATTTGTCAATCAAACTCCAGTTTGCTTACTTTGATGACGATGTGAATCGCTGTTGCTTAACTAGATTGCTTGCTAAGGACTATGAAGTGTGGAAGAACAATGAGTTCTACCAATATATTGACCCTGGCAGAGTATCTAGGGAGCTTAAGGCTAACTCTCATGTTAACAAGGATGGGAAATCGATGTTTGTTGACGAATCCAAATCTTCGATCAACAATGTGTCCGGATTGATTGGGAGTAAAAGTATACTTGTTTGTTGATATTTTTGTATACAGTAAACATATATATATAACAGCCTGCCCTGCTAACTTACATTCCTTTGACTACAGGAGAAATTCTCCCATATTTATATTGCTCTGGAAATCTCGTACTTCTCCACTTTCCCAAACATCACAAGAATACTCATCCATAGTAACTTGGCTTCGGGAACGAGTTTCCGGTTCTATACCATACATAACTCTAACAATTCCAACAACTGGATATCATATGCAATTCTTGTCCTTTCCTAATATGGATTTGCATGCATTATTGTGAAGTAATCTTGGATGCATAATACAGATAGGAAGGTGGTCTGTTATTGGACACAGGACCAGAAATATTCATTCAAGACCAGAAATATTCATTCAAGACCAGAAATATTCATTAAAGACCATAAATATTCATTCAATATGATACGCCGTGTACTTTGCCATTTCGTGCAGTAATTCTAGCAACAAATAATTATTTATCGCACGGTCCAACGAGCATAGATTACACCTACTTCAATGGTGGTAGTCCCTTGAATCGGAGACATAAGCTGTTTTGAGTCGGCGCTACCACTATTATATTTAGATCTCTATTGAATGATGAAAGTTGATAGTTATAATTGAAATTAACCTAGTTCGTGTTTTCAACCAAGAATTGCTCATTTGATAGTCATCATTTAACAAAGGCAAGTGTTATTGTGGTGGTTGTGTACACCATAATGATCATCAAATCACACACTAGATAAGTAGTGTACTCTGTTCAAAAAGTGGATTTATCTAAAAAGGTTTTTTGGGGGAGAGGATAAATAACCACGAGCTAGGGCTTTTAAACATATATAGAATATCCTCACACACAGACACTAAAGAAAATCATGACGTTAAGCTTGTCACATGTGAAGGATACATACTTTAACAAGTTATTCCTCCTGTCCAAGAAACCCTCATCTAATAAATTATCATCTGAAGTCAACCATGTCAAAGCCAAAGTATTACTACTTGATAAATACACCACGCTGATTATATCAATGTGTTTTACCCAATCTCAATTATTAGCCAATGATATTATTCTCATTGAACTAATTGAATCACAACTGCAATTATCCACCATGAAACATTTGAATTGTATTGTATATATCCATCCATGTAAAGAATCAATTGGACATTTAAATTCAGAATTACATTCACCTCATTTTGGTAAATATCAATTATTTTTGAATAATTGTATAAGTAAGAATCAAATTGAGTCTATTGCCGAAGCGGATGAGTTTGAAGTTATTGATAAAGTGATTGAGCTTTTTCAGGATTATCTTATTGTTAATGATAATTTATATTTGATTGAGAATAATGGCGTACAATCACACCAACAAGTAAATGCGGCAATTGAAGAATCAAATCGAATTATAAGTTTGTTGTTATCATTAAAGAAGACTCCTATTATAAAATATGAATCTAATTCTCTTGATTTGAAACGGTTAAGTTCGGAGATTTTATATAATATAAATTCCAATTCTAATAATAATTTATTTGATGATTTGAATAGAAATTCAGATGTGGCCCCAATATTATTATTATTGGATAGAAAGAATGATCCAATTACACCATTGGTTTCACCTTGGACTTATCAATCAATGATTCATGAATTTGTTGGTATTTCGAAGAATATAGTTCAATTACCAGATACTAAGGAACAAATTATTCTTTCTCAAGAACTGGATAAATTTTATCGAGAAGCAATGTATTTGAATTATGGGGATTTGACAGACAAATTCCAGAAATATGTTGAAGAATATAAATTACAAACGAAACAATCATCATTAGATAATCTCAAGACTCAAAATTTATCCGAATTAAAACAATTATTAACCAAATTCCCTGAATTTAAGAAACTTTCAGAAAATATCTTAAAACATTTAAATTTATTATCAGAAATTGATAAACAAATTCTGAAACAAGATTTATGGCAAGTTGGTGAATTACAACAAACAATTGCTTGTGGATTAGAAACTGCTTCACATATCAAGAATCAATTATTAGAAATTCTTGAATCTACAAAAACAACAACCACAAACAAAATAAAGCTTATTTTACTTTATTCAATTCGTTTTCATAATAATCCTCAAGATTTATCATTATTTATATCAAAATTGAATAATCCAACTTTTACAAATCCATTACCAACCCTGGTTCAAAATGAACTAATGAAAAAGTTTAAAACAATATTTAGTTCAAATATCTTTGCATCATCATCATCATCAGCATCAGCATCAAATAAATCAGGTCAACCTGGATTAAAGAATTTATTTGCCAATAAAAACATTCAAAGTTTTTTCAATCGTGATTCAACAAGTTCAAGAAATGATAATAATATTTATTTACAATATATTCCGAGATTAAATGAGATTCTTGTCGATTTGATAAATTCATCTAGTTCTGATGGTGGTGGAACTAAACCCAGCAGTAATTTAGGATTGTCAACATTGGTGCCAGATACAGTTAGACGACAATATGGGGAGCAACAAACGATGACGACCAGTGAAGTTCAAGATATAATTATATATATCAAAGGAGGGGTGACTTATGAAGAAGCAAGATTGATTCATGAATTAAGTGAAAGTAATAAAACTATAAATTTGATTATTGGTGGAGATAACCGGATTTTGAATAGTGAGACATGGTTGAACAATCTTTATGATTTGGTTAGTCGTGATGTTGACGATAGTGATGATGGAGGGTATATTAGAAGGGATAGACAGGCGCAATTACGTGAGATTCTATAGGGGTTTTTTCCAGTTTATAAGAGCACAAATACATAGATATATATATAGTATAGGTATAATAACAGAGGTATTATTATTTGTGGTCCTATGGAGCATATTTCCCAAAATTTTGTTCCCAATTCAAAATCTTTTCAGTTAATTTCTCCATCAAAATTAAATTTTCATTAAATGTAATTTCCAATTTTGCAGAATCTTTCATTGAATCATCATTACCTTCTTCACCTTCTCCTTCTCCATCAATTTCATTTTGTTGAAAATTGAATAATTCAAGTTTATGTAGTTTTTCCTCTTCTAATTCCAATTGAGATCTTGCTAACCATTCCAATATTGCTCCTGTTCTTTTACGTAATTCATATATTGAAGATTTATCACTAACAAACCTTGGTTTTGAAGGTTGATTAATCAATTCCTCACGTGATGGCAAAACCTTGTTATTATTTGACGTACCACCGCCACTTCCACCACCGGCTGACGATGATGACGCTGACAATGATGATGCGGATGAAGGCTTTTTTTCTTGTAATTTAGATTTCTTCGATTTGGTCAGTTTAGCTCTAGTTTTCCCTCCCCTTCTTGAATTATTGGTATCTAATCCTGAGTTTCCTCCTCCACCAGTAGTCATTCCATCATCATCTATATTTGAAGTTGTGTCTTGTTCATTTATATCTGAATCTGTAGCTCCTTCAATTTCAATCTTGGGTTTTTTGAGTTCTGGAACTTCTGCATCGTCATCCTCATCCACATCGTCGTCGTTATCGTCATCTATAGGATCATTATTAGTAGTAGTGTTTGCACCACTAGCTGGAGGAGTTGTTGTTGTTTGTTTGGAACTTGGGTTGGTAGTTGTATTATGACGAGATCTTCTTTTTGGTGAATTGTTAGATTCGGGATCGTTTGGTTTATCTAATACTACACCTGATTCTTTTGCACTTTCACGTAGAGCGCGTTGTAATGCTTCTTTATATTCGTCATCTTCGTCTTCGTCAAAATGATGATGGTGGTGTCTTCTTTCCTTTCGACTAGGTTTGGTGGTGGTGGTGATGGTACTGCTGCTGTTATTGTTGTTGTTGTTGTTTTCGTTGTTATTTTTACTGCTTGCTGTTGTTAATGAACTAGGAGGAGAATTTCTCTTTCTTTTGTTATTGGTCGTGGTATTGTTTGATTCTTTATTATTTGATAATTGTTCAATTTTCCGTCGACGATCATTGACAGGTTTATACAATGTTCTTTTTGATTTTATTGGAGGACCTTCAGTAATTAGAATATGCAATTCTGGTTTACACACTTCACACCAATACTTTTCAGGTACATCATCATTTTCAAACAATCCGACACAATAACCATGTTGCCAAACTCCACATCTATCACATTGAATAAAAAGTCCATGATCAATCTTGATCAGGAATTCTTTGTTCAAAAGAGATTCTAATTCCTTATTGATGTAGTTTGGTTGAAGTTCGTCATGGCCACATATACATCTTGTGATTTCGTCTTCATCTTCTTCTTCAAGTTCGTCTTCTTCTTCATCAATTATCATTTCTTCTTCGGGTTTCTGGTCAGCAACTGTTGTATCTTGGCCAGTTGTGTATGCTTTTCTTCCTGATCGACGTGACATTTGGTGTACTTGTGCGTCAAAAAGTGCTGGATGTGATTATGAGTTTGGGGATGATTTTTTACTTAGTGGAATTATGAAAGAACTGCATGAGTTAATGGGGTTTTTTTTTTGGTGAATGTTTTTTATTTCTGAAAATTTTCCTTCGGACACTATTATATGCAGGATGGAAGATAACCATATAATTAGCTACTGGCTAAGCAAACAGGTCAAAAAGGGCTAGCAAAACACACACACCAGTAGTTTTGGATTAGAAGATGTTGTACAAGGTAATAAATGTATGACCCCTCGTTTCATTAATTAGGCGGTTAGATGTATTTTCCAATCAGTTTAGGGACAGTTGTCTTTTTCATCTCCTCCTATGATGCCAGTTTTTCATGCAAGACCCTGTATTTTTCTGTTGGTATTGTAGTATATTTAATTAAAATGATGCAAGCTTGAAGAAAGAGGGGGGGATTATTGCTTCGACAAATTTCTGGGTTCAATTCCTTTCCAGAATAGAGAAGTAATCAATTAATTACTTGCATTTTTAATTAGGTGGCATCTTACTCATTCTTTTGAAAAGTCTAACAGTTGAACAGATTAAACTACCCCCCTTGGGATTAGAATTGAGTCTGTTAGGGGCATGCGTACTATAGTAAATGTGTAAACGGAAATGAAATCGCCAAAATATGACAGAAAAAGAAGAGAGAAATGAAAAATGGGCAAAGATTGACAGGATGTGTTAAATTCGGTCCAACGTTGACATACATGAAGTATACTATAACTCTTTGTACGTGCTATGCCTTACCGAATAAAAAAATAATCAACGGATAGCAAGTGTTTCAATTATGGGTGGAGTTTGTCAATAGTGTTAAAAACCCTTCCTTCATTGTTAAGAGAAAGGGACAAGTAGTGATTAGAAATAAAAAGAGATCTCCGTAGTTGTCAAACTCTCCCTTTAAACATCCAACATGCACACACAAACACACCCCACGCCTAAGTCCGCGTAACAAAAGATAAGGCCCACTACGCCACGGTCTATAGTAAGCTAAATCTCAATGTATGTGTTTTTTTGGTTCCACTGAATTGGAGAAAATCGATCAACTGAAAAAAAAAGGTTCAAAACCAAAAAGAAACCGCAAGATTCCTTTATTCTTATGGGCGGGGGGCGGTTGTTTGTTCTGTGATACCGAGGCTATTAAAATTAACTAAAAAAAAAGAGGAGTAGGTTTAATAAAGTAAACGAGAACATATGCCCTGGTCAATCTCCCACAAATGGAATACCTTACATAACCCATTGGGTCTTTAGAAAGAAGTAGCAACATTAAATTGTAAACATACCCTTTATTTGAATATGTAGCTATGCAGATGAGATGGTTTTTTAAATGTTTTCTAACAAGGGTGATTCTCTACATTGATGAGTTTTATACTAATTAAATTGTGACAACCGAATTAAGATTGCACATAAATAAATAAATGTAACATATGAGTGTATAACAACAAGGAAATATTGGATGATTTGAATTAGTTAGATTTCATCCCTTACTTAATGTATTCAATATGTATGATATAGTAGTAGTGTATTCATACATATGAATCATGCGATATTGCTACCCTCTATATATATGTCTCTCTCTTAGGGGTATTCATTCAGCCAATTGGGCTTATGTAGATAAGATCCGATGAAATGTGTGTTAATTATTCTTTTAGTTTTGACACCGAAAAAGAAACGAAAATCACAAAACAAAAAGAAAAATAAAAAAATAAAAATAAAAATAAAATAAAAAAAAAAAAATCCCAACATACTGTATTAATAAAAATATAATAAATAAAAAAAAAACCCTTTATAAAACCATTTTCTATAAAGATTTTACATTTTTCATATAATGGATGATTCTAATGATAATAATCTACTATTAGATCATAATAATAATCATTACTTAACACCACCATCACCACTACATCCAACTTATCAATCATACTCTGCCCAACCTCCAATTAAATCAACATCTTATCAACAACAACAACAACAACAACATATTCATCACCATAACAACCACGACATACTACTACAGCAACAGCTTTTACTACAACAACAACAACTAAACGATATTAACTTATACAACTCAGAGTGGAAAGATCCATTGAACATACTAACAATGTCTCCCTCAATAATCAGTGCTTCTAATCCTTTACCCACTTCACCATCACCTCATCCTTTGGATTCTATATCACCAACAAAGCCAATGCATCATCACATCAACGAAAAACTTGCATACTATCTTAATGACAATAACAATAACAATACCAGTAACAACAACAGTAAGAATAAATCAACTTCAATGACATATAAACGTGATGAACATGTAAAAGTAGAAACTGTAAGTGTTGCATCAACAAATTCAAATTCATCTTCTTCTTCTTCTTCAACAATCACATCCCCTACTCATGTCCCACATATAAAAAATTGGGACATATTTTCAACAATGATAAATGAAGTTGCTGGTAAGGATAAATTAGGTAAAATTGGTCAATATTTACTTCGATTAATCTTACATCATGCTAATAAAACACAAGATTATCTTTCTGATTCCCATATAAATATTGATATTATTAATGCCAGATATAATGATAAAACTAAACAATTGGATTTACTTAAAAATTTTATTAAACATCCTCAAGATTTTATTAAAATTGTGACAATTTTAATTTGTTCCATTTTAAATCAAAAGTTTACTGGTGTGATAGCTGGTTTATCCATGTATAGACAATTACTTAGATTTGGTAAAACTCCATTTAAAATTAGAGAATTTTTAATTAATTTATTGAAAAATTTATCTTTTAAACATGGGTTCCCACCAACATTCAATAAATCATTTTTCACCAAGAAAACTTTGGGTCAAGTATTGGCTATATATTATGGTATTCATGATGAATCATTATTATTATTCAAACTTGGTGCATTAAGTAATAAGACTTATAAGAAATGGGCTAGTAAACATGAAGCATGGGGTTGGTATTTTGAAACTTGGTTAGCAATGTATAATGCAATTCAAAAATTAAATGGATTAAATCAACAAGAAATGGATATTAAGATTTCGATTGAAGTTAGAAATAAAGCAAAATTACTTTCAAGACAATTATTAGGTGTAAATCCTAATTTTACCACAGCCGCCACCTCAACAACAACAACTACTACTACTACAACAAATGGAGTAGCCACTCCTGATGATTTACAACAATTACAAGAATTAAAATTCAAAAAACAAAATTGTTGGTTGGATATTTATAAAAATTTATGTGATTTAGGCTTTAATAGTTATACTGTTTTTAAAATTCCATTACCTTTTGAAACTTGGCAAATTTGGATGGGAATTTTTGCAGCATTTTTAAGTACAACTAAGATTTATCGTGAAACTAAAAAGAAATTGATTGAAAAGGAATTGACAAAGGTTAAGTTTGATTAGATCCCCTCGAGCTGTTTTGGGTTTTTATTATTAGTATTATTATTATATATACATACAACATCTATATACATTGTTCAGGTTCACAATACATGTGTTTTGTTTTGAATTAATATCAATTGTATTAATTAGTAGGAAGTATTGCATTATCATTGGGAATCACACACGCAATTACACACAAATCCAAGAATAGATGATTTGGCTGGCCACCCGTAGAGACATTGGATATTTTTGATTGATTTTTGAACAAATTTTTGTCATATATTATTCAAGTGAATATCTTATTCACCAGTAAATATCCTAAAGTTACGGTAGCAAAATAATCTACCATCGAGAACGTTGCAGAATTTGATTTTACACTCATTAATATAGTATTGAGTAATGTAGAACACTAGTACAACTAGGATTCACTGGCAAACGAACATTGCGGGTAAAAATTACCCTGGTTAATCAAATCCCCCATTTGATTATTTATATAAACACTTTAATATACCTATGAAAGTTATTCAATCTTTTATCACATCTTCCAACGAAATATCATTAGGAACTTCACTTGCCAATTTCCAAAATTTCGATAAATGCCTAGAACCAGAATCACAAGCAATCACAACAATATTCTGCCCTGGTCCATATTTAAATGCCATCTTAACTGCCGCTACACAATTTATCGCCGATGAACTTCCCCAAAATAACCCATCATTGACACATAAAAATTTCGCCATCTTGATTGCTTGTTCATCAGTAACTCTAATAGCTTCATCAATATACGATTCCGCCTGTTTGAAATTCCACGTAAGTCGATTCAACCCAATTCCTTCTACTAACGTATCTACCTGATGTCTTCTTCTTGTTCCCTCCTTCTCAACACTATCATACATAACACCAAAATTAATCCTATTTGCAAGGCCCGACCCTTGTGGATCGGCAAGTATGATTTTCGCAAGTGGATTATGTTCCTTAAGGCATCTACCTACACCAGCAATGGTACCACCAGTTCCACTTCCATTTATGAACACATCAACTGAATCATCTCCCATTTGTTGCAATATTTCAGGACCAGTGGTTTGATAATGTACTCGCCAATTCGCATCATTCTCAAACTGATCAGCGAAAATCGCATTACGACCTTGGGAATTCAGCTTATCAGCACCACGTTTTGCAGCATTAACATATTGATTTGGGTCTACAATACTTGCCGGCTTCACTTTTTCAACTTCTGCACCTAATGCTAACAAGGTTTCGACTTTTTCATTTGAAGTATCATCAGGTAAACAAATATGACAAACGTATCCTAATGCATTGGATAACATTGCGATTGAAATCCCAGTTGAGCCTGATGTTCCTTCATATATGACATGGTTTTGATTAGGTTCGATTAGCCGTTGTGCTTCGGCATTGCGGATAATTGCAAGGGCAACCCGGTCCTTGGCGCTGCCTGCCGGATTTGTGAGTTCTAGTTTTGCGTAGATGTTACATGCTGTTAGTTTGGAAAGGGATTTGATTTGGATGAGTGGGGTGTTTCCGATTTGGGATTCGATGCCTCGCGATCTAGGTGGGAGTGGAGTGAGCTTTTGTTGGTACGATTTGGTGGTGGAGCTGGTGGTGATTAGATAGTCGTGGATTTCTTTGAGGATTATGAGGATGGAGATGACTGAGGCGGAAGTCTGGAGTGCTGTTTTCCAATTAATTGGCATGGTTGGTTTTGTTGTTGTTGCAATTTGGTGATGATAATTCGATGAGTTTTTGGGATTTTGATCTGCAATTTAACATGGTTTGGGGTTTTTTTTTCTAGGGTGCGCAACGGATGTCTAAAAAATCATTTGGGAGCGCGGATGGTTGGAGAACAAACCTCTTGAAACCATGAGGTATGGTGAAAATTTGGAGAAATTTAGTGACTGCTTAGTAAACGCGGACAAAGAAAGCTTTCGTTGGATCTTTTTGACAGAATCCAACTTATTAGAATCAGATAGGGTGCGAAGTTCTCGATCCTTTCTGTGGTGTAGCTATCTTCTGTGTGGTTTTTGCAGCCAGCTAGCGAAAAAAACTGATGATCAAAGAATTACAAGATTACACACTGATGCACAAGGTAATACCGAGACGAGGTTGTTTGGTTCGACGACAAGTGGAAAAGGAAGGACAATTCCACTTGGAGTTTTTTAGGTTATCGGACGACGAGTCACAAATTTTCAGTAGACATATATCAAACAGAAATATGGTAAACAAATCTACCTAATTTGAAATAACATCTTATTGATGCTGGTAGAGCAGGAAACCTTCATGCTTTCCAAGGAATGTATACGTCAATAGCCATCTAGAAATTCTTGTAAATATCATACAAATTGGTATATTACACGATATTTATGGTATGTTTTATTTCTTTTTAATCATATGATATATATTATTTCCGGTGGTATTTCTTTTTGTGACATCATGTTGATATAATAATATTTTCTAGACTTTTGGATTTACATCCTTCAACAAATGCTTCGTATACCCCATTTTATAACTTCCAAATAAAAGAAATGACAGATTAATTATGCGATGACCTCAGAATCACGTGTTTTCTTTTCCAAAAATATGAGGAGAGCGAACGTCACCCATTAATAGTTCGCTTATGTATATGACGGTTAATATATGACAAATATGCGTTGTTGTTGATTCATGGAAAATGATCAGCTTCAAGCCTTGGGCTTGAAGCATATAAATACCTCGATGAATGATCTACTTCGTCTTTTATCCAGCCTCTCTTCAGTAACACATGTTAATACAATTAACTGACAATCGGAATGAATATTTTTACATTTACCCTAATTATTGAGGCACTTTCACTCAGGATCCTCGCGGACCCTCAACCTTTTAAATTAGACTTCAACGTTGAGGAGAACAATGCTAGACTTTCTAGAAGGAATGTCTTAGATATGACAATCGAGAATTTTCTGGTATTTTATTATGCTGAGTTGAAAATTGGTTCCAACAAGCAGCCTGTTAAGGTTGCTGTTGACACCGGATCAGATGATACTTGGGTGGTTTCGCTGGATATGACTTGCTTATCTAAACGGTATAAAGCAAATGAAGAAGCTGTCAACATTATAGAGGCAGAGGACTGCAACTCTTTTGGAACTTTCAATAGAAACCAGTCAGAGACATTTCAAGTAATGACCGATCGAAAGTTTGAGGTAGTTTATGGAGATAATACCAAAGTGGAAGGGTTATGGGGACTGGATGATATCTACGTTGGAGATGCTGAGTTGAAAAATGTTACATTTGGGGTTGGACAAAACGGTACGAATGCATTTGGTATCTTGGGACTCGGGTATGCTGAAACATCAAATATGAATCTGATATATAACGAAACTTACGACAACTTTCCATTAGCACTTAAAAACCAAGGGATTATCAATCGTGCTGCATATTCTCTCTATATGAACTCGCCAGAGTCAGCCAATGGAAGTATCTTATTTGGTGCCGTCGACCATGCCAAGCATGATGGAAATTTAACGACTTTACCTGTGGTCGAAACTGATAGCCTGAAACGTCTTGCTGTCAAAGTAGACGCCATCGAACTCATTGATACTACAAAAGATAAGTTGATCGCTAGAGCAAGGAATTTCAACGCTGTTCTTGATACGGGCTTAGTCGATTCAGTGGTACCAGATTCATTTTTCAAACCATATGCCAAAGCTTTAGGAACTTACCGCGGGCAAGAAGGATATTTGTTAATCGACTGCTCAAAATTAAATGCATACAAAGTCAGACTTACATTTAGTGGAAAATCGATTGAAATGCCGCTAGATGCAATTGTAGCACAACGTAATGAGGACTGCCTACTGGCATTCAATTCAAAGGATAAACTCGATATGGGAGATGAATTGGATATTCTTGGAAATAACGTATTGAGGAGCATGTATGTCGTATATGACTTGGATCAGGATGAAATTTCAGTTGCTCCCGTAGTTTATACTGACGAAGAGGATATTGAGATGTTATCTGCTCCAGAGTCAAAGGTCGAGCTGGACTCCAGTGCAGGAGTTCTCTCCATTCCTAGTTCTCACCTTTTGTTGGCAGTTGTGCTTTTTACTTTAAGTTACTTGTTGTGATTGCAATTATGCTTTTCTTGCGATTTGTGTTTGGCTTGATTGCAAATCTAGATTGACTTTTAGTTTGTTTATTTTCTTGTAGTATAGTTACAATAATTGTCGAGTTTAAATCGTTATTTCCTCTTGGAAAATGTTGAATTATCTCCCCATAATTTAATTTGAGTATTAAGGACTACTTACCAGCAAGTCCGAAATCTCATCTAGAAAATTGATAGCAATGACAGGGCCTAAAACTTTCCTTTACTTGATATGTTAGGGAATTGCAGTTTTAGAGTATGTGTTGCTATTGAACATTAGGCGTTATGGTAGCCAGAGCTTCAATATGGAGGATAATAAAACTGAAGGACATTGTTTGTCAAAATGACATACATTAAGCTTGAAAGGAAAAGCCAACAGTAGTCAACCATAAAACAGCCAAAACAAATGCAAACTGAATACACAAAACCTACTACAAATATATAACAATAGGTGAATGAAATCAAAAAAATGGACGAGTCCGGAGTCGAACCGGAGACCTTTCGCATGCTAAGCGAACGCGCTACCAACTACGCCACACGCCCTTCTTTGTCGATAGTTTTGTGTATGGTAGCGCCTTGTTTGAATATATTCTGTTAATAATCTGTCCGTTATGGCACTAATCAGCTTCTATAAAAGTCAGTGATCTGGGTTAGAAGTAGTAACTAAAGAGTAACGATTTCTATGCTTGGTTTTGAGTCCAGTGATCAGAGTGATTGTAGGAATTTCATTATTTCTCGTAATCTGATTCTCTTGGAATCTCTTGTATAGGGTGTTCTCTTCTGTGGAAGTTCCGGGATGGTTTCAATTTAAGCTGATCAAGAGACTTATGTATGTTTGTTCGTTGATGTTTTGGGAAAACTTTCAGACCTACAATGTCACTGATAAATTATTACCGGTAATCTTGGAATGTTATTCGCCTAATAGTTGCAAAAGTTGTTTTTGTCAATAAAGAAGGTATTTTTATACTAAAAATGAGATGATTGGCTAAATAATATGATTGATAGTAACAAAGATCTCAAATAAAGTTGTAATATTAAATATATAATTGAACTTTATAAGGAAGAATACTTGATTCATTAAACCAAACGAATAGCTAGAGAGGGTTTGAGCTATATTTATAGTTGATTTCGAGGTTATCTTAACTCTGGAGATATCAGTTTAACTAGCTTGAGAGAAACCGGGGAAGAGTTTCTAGATTAGGAAATATCACCAAGGTATCCGAATACAGGATTGATCGATTAGAGAACGTCTCCAAAGTAACCTAATACAGCAAGCAATCCAAGCTACAACCAAACAGCAGACATGATTAATATGATTAACTAATGTCTTGGCTTGGGCCGTAACAGCATTTTCAATACTAGAAGACTTGAGGAATCAACAAGAAATGAAGAATTTGAAATCATCTCATAAGCAAGTAGTAATAAGAAAACTAAAGACAGAAGAGACGTTATCACTGACACTGAAAATGATAATGAATCGAGAACTTCAGATATACATGACTAAGATTCCCTAATGTAACCGTACTCTCAGTCTAAAATTCAAAGTGAACATTGTCCCATGCACAAATTGGGTAAGAATTTATCAAGGGGAAGAATGGTTGAAGATAAAGCAATATCTATTAACCTTATTACCTAAGATATTTACAAAATGTATATCCAACACGATTCTGGTAGACTTTGCTGCAACAGGATCCGCATATTATTGGGAACATCAATTTACTTATTAATTTTGCTTAATATTTACCAATAAATGGCTTTCCTATTAGATTTTGGATGAATTTCCAGGAAGAAGCACTTCATTTTATGTGGGATTATACGCAATGTTTAATTTGTCAAGTTGCGTCTATATGTTCGGTTTTGTCGTATCTATGCCGGTTCATCCAAAGCCTTAAACGTCAAAGCCATCGCGCTAACCCTACTTACTCAGCATCTATGGATATTAACCCAATGATAAGATCTTAAATCGATTTATCAGAGATACTGAAATATTGGACAATAAGGTTGGAGACGATTTGAAATTCCTTCCGGCATCAATTGTCCGGTTAATCGAGATGTGCATTCTTTTGGTTGCATATTTCCTCGGGTTTGATATGGAATATTGTTCATTCCAGTTTTATTTTCCATGACAGCAAACTTTTCCAAGCAATAGAGAAGTGAAACTACTTGAAGCGGTAATTAGATCATCTGTTTATGATAATGTTAATAGGATCCTGAGTGGCTTGGATACGATCACCCATTATTAATACTTTCATTACTGGTTTTCCGAACTATAAAATAATCGACATAAGAATAGTTCACCAGCCTTGGGAGTTTTTATCACACAGTAACAATATCTGAATACTTCTAGTTATTATCTTCACTCCGTAGCACAATTGGTTTCTCAACGTCCTCTTCACGTTCATATAAGGCAAAAATTTATTCAATCTTGCGTTGACGATCTTTAACTTAGTCTCCGTAGGAAATTACATATGGTTAAGCTCATTGCCATCAACCCCAAGATATCTTAACGACAGGGGCATTTCCAAATGATGTCCGTCGTTCATCAAGGAGCCAAGTTGGGCCCGAGACATTCCAAGATACATTAAATCTGAAGTCTTCCTAAATGCATTAGCATCAATATGTTTCAATTTATTGTAGCAAAGATTCAACCCTTCAAGCTATGCAGGGAAAATCCCTGTTCTAATTTCGGTAATCTTTGTTCTTTCGAGCCCAAGGTACACAAGTTTAGAAAGATTAATAAAGCTGAAATTTGTCCATTGTAGTTGGTCTAAAGTACAACCACTGAGCTGAAGACGCATTAGGCCTTTGGGTAATATGTCCTGCTCAAGCTCGAGCTATTTCCCCTCTCGAGACCGAAAGTTAAGGAAATAAGGATGTCGGGTAACTCGAGCTGGGTAAGTGAAGAAGTTTTATTCCGAGATTAAGACAAATTCTTGACATTTGAATCTCCTATTCTTATACCACTAAAACCATTCCAAGATACACGCAAGCTTCTTACGGAAGAGGGCAACTTCTAATCAAATACCTTGACCTTTGATTCTCCACTAACTTAAAAACGAGTCAAATTTGTCAAATCGAGTAGGCAATCTTTATTAGGAGGCAATTCCTCTTCATATAAACCAAAGACTTCAGCAATGATTCCGGTAATGTAAATTTCAGTCTTTCCGAGATACTTAGAACTATCAAGTTTGATGGAAATTTCATAGTTTCTGGTAAAACAGGGACATCTAATTCAAGAATTCGCAATGATTCAGGAAAAATCCACTCTTTTGGATTAAAAGATGGACCTGGAGATGTTTCTTTGAATACCTCGAGATTTTGAGGAAGGCGAGGTGTGGTTAGATGACTCGCGTCTACATGTCCATCAAGTCTAAGAGGATTATCCCATCTAAGAAGAAGTCTTTGCAACGAATCGGGGTGGCAATTAAAAATCCTCTCTGCATTTCCTTGAAATTATCTTAACCTAAGCTCCTTGAGTTGTTTGTACTGTTCAATTCTAGCCAAGTCCTTCAGACTGCTGGAATAGACAACCAATGACTTGATGTGCGAAGCTACTTTTAAGGCAGATAAACCTTGCAGTGGGTAGTTTTTATAGCCTAAGTAGGTTAACTCTTGCAAATTGGAAATATCAAATCCTTGGAACTTACAGTCTCGCTTCATTTTAGTTTCAACAGAAAGCGTCTCTAACTCACTTGGAAGTATGGGAAGAGCGACTCCATTTCCTAATTTCAAACAAATGTGCAAGATTTTCAAGGTTTCTAGAAAATCCTTTAAAACAGCTAGTGGGATAAAACAATATGATATACGAAGTTCATTAAGTCCTTGATATGAATCCCTGAATTTGGGCCAATCTACAAAATCTAAGTCAAAATGGGGATATAGATTCATTGAGAGCAACATGATATTGGTAGAATGTTCATTATGGTTAACCAGACATTTTGCAGACAATCCTTTAAATTCGCCGCTAAAGTTGAGAGCTATAATTTTGTCATAATCATTAAGGGGTTCCATTGGGAAATGGTGAACCAAGGTATTGTAGGGAATATTCCTAATATATCTGCAATTTTCCTTGAATATCTCTAAAAGAAGATCGAGATGATCAACAATAAATCTTTCAGGTTTAAAATTTGGACGGAGTTTCATAAATTCTTAGAAGGACCCAACTGGGTCCACACCATTACAGGTAATAGTGTTATCCTCAATCGATGACCACATGTCAGTCGAGAACGTTAGTTCATCTTCAATCGGAATTCTGTCAATAATATATTCATCTTGCATGAATTAGTCTCAGAATATAGCTCACCTTTAAATTGATTTCTGATCTATTCAAAAAAGAATTGCATCTTTGCTGATTTTTGGGATCTCACTTAATGCTACTACATGAGGAATAGGTAAAGAGCTAAGTATGAATTCATTCACTTCGAAAGGTAATTTTAAAAGCTGAGAACCGTTGAGATCCATAAATGTCATTTTGATTGAAGGTCTTTCACTCAGGAGGTTATAAACATGGATCGTTAACATGTGGTGTTTTTTCATGGACGACGACACACGCGTCATCTTGTTTTATTACTTTGGTGGCGCTGGATGTTCAAAAAGGGGAAGTTGCAAACGCGTACGTTGGAGAATTCAGGGATGAACATGGTTGGAAGGGTCCTTCATATTGGTTTTGTTTTATATCTTGATAGTGCCAAAAAAAGCTATTAGTTAATAACCCAAATCATATATTTGCTTCACCTATCGAGCTACATTTAAGATATTTAAAGTGACATACAAACATTCTCTTAACGAAGATTATTTTGTCGACAATCAGCTAGTCAACCTAAAAATGAAGACAACATTGATAGCATTCTTATTTACCACCACCATCTAGATACCATTCAAAGTAATATAACCTTGGCATACTTCATATTTGATAAAGGATCAAGAAGTGAAGCGAAGATTTTTCAAATATTCACAAAGCCGTTATATGTTTTCCTCCAGATCCTTTTTTGGTTATTCTTAGCGAGCCGCTAGTCTTATCTTCAAAGTCACGCGGCAAATCGTAAAGCGACTCCACTTTTTACTCCACTAAATTTTTTCACTGATCTTATATAAAAGAGACGCGATAATGGCATAAACTTGCTTATAAACATTATCTCCTTCTTAGTCATAGACTCCACACAGATAATGTACAAGGAAAACACATCGCAATCTTCTCAAACACCAAGCAAAACAACCTACAATCTTCCCAAACCGCTTCCAGCATACTACCCCCACCCAGGGTCTCCCCTCTACCCCGACAAACAACTCTACACCAAAATCGCCGAAGCTCCCAAAACCCTAGTTGACACTCACATTTGTAAACCAAGAACAGGTATCGCAGTTCAGATTCCTGCCAAATCTATCTTTCGTCTCACTACTCCTGAAGGACCCCAAGTTTGTGATTTGAATATCTGGAATAAGCATAATCCTCGTGAACGGTTCTGGGCTGCACGTACTCGTCAATTGCATTCGGCTCATGTGTCTACTTTTGATAGACTTTGGTCGAATTTACCATATCTTCGTCCATTGGTTACTATTATTGGTGATACCTTAGGTGGAAGACATGATGAATGGGGAGGAAGAGTTCATGATACATTGGGAACTAGATGTGATCCATATATTGATAAATTGATTAGTGGTGAAGATAATGATTTTCACTGTCATTCGAATTTGACTAGGGCGGTTATGAAATATGGGTTGACTGAATTTGATGTACATGATGTATTGAATGTTTTTCAAGTTACTGGGTTGAATGAATATGATCAATATTTTATGGAGACTTGCCCAAGTAGTAAAGAAGACTATTTCGAGTTGTTTGCTGAACAGGATTTGTTGGTGGCAATTAGTGCTTGTCCTGGTGGAGATTTATCACAATGGGCATGGGGCGAAAACGACGAGAGTGACCTCAAAATGGTTGATTGTTGTAGAAGTTTGGGGATTGAAGTTTATAAATTGGATAACGAAGACGAAGTGTTAAGAGATTGGCAACCACCGCAGGTAGTTAACTACAAAGGTAATCATGGTTTAAAGCATCCTTGATTATATTTATTCTATCTATTTCCATCATATACTTCCATCTATGCATTGTCCGACCCAGTCGCTGATATCATCATTCGTGATATATCCAGCAATAGTACTTCCAACATATTGAACATCTTTATGTTCTTTTATATACGCCTCAAGATATTGAAAATTCTTTTGTATCGATTCGGTAGCACCTATCAATTCGAATCGTTCTATTGTTGCATGTCTATCGACATAAAACTTAATTTGAAAATTATGCTTGTTATTCAGTAATGTATGGGTAAATTTTGGAGTGTTTCCATATCTCCAGCTCCACTCTCTTAATTCGTTAGCTATATCATGAACCGCTTGCGGGATCATCGACTCATCAGATATGGTAATCACTTTGCATATCTTAACCGTAGGGTCAACGAATTGATTAAATCCGAACAATTCATCTTGATCAAACTCTTCATTGTCAGTCAATTTCTTCTCATCTTCTGAATTAGCAACAAGTCCATATTCATTCTGAAATTCATCTGAAACTGTTTCAATAAACTTCTCCTGCTCCAATCCTAAATTGGTTACCTTGGATTTCACCGAACTAATAGAATTCATTGCATCCACTACTCCCAATTTAGTTTCATCACGATGTAACAATTTCTTTAATACTTTAAGATTCGAATTCAACAACATAGTACCATGATGATAGGACTTACCTTTCGATAACTTATATGCACTTCCACTTATCTTAAACCCTTGATCCTTGGTTACAATATCCCCACGTTCATTTACCATAATCTTAACAGTATTAGACTTATTAATACCGGAAACTATAAGTTCGGCAAACTTATATCTGTCAAAGTTGTCCTTGGTAGTCATGAATGAATAATTTACATTTCCTAAATCATGCACAACGGTTCCACCACCCGACCTTCGTCTTATGAGTGGGATTTTGAGTGAGTTTAAAAGTGGTATATTTACTTCTTTCCAAGGATTTTGGTTCTTTCCGACAACTACACAGGGGGAGTTGGTATAAAACATCAATCGATTGTAATTTGTGGATGAATTTTCGGGTTTTGGCATGTGGTTGTAGATGAAATCTTCCAATGCGAGGTTAAGATATGGATTAGTGAGCTTGGATATAAATATCATGGGTTCTGTAAGTTGCGCAAGACTGGTTAATTCTGGAGTTTGTTGTTGTTGTTCTGGAGAGAAATCTTGTTCTTGTTGAATGCGTTTAAGGGTATCGGGAGAAGGTTTGTAGTGTTGGAAATCGCCGAGGTTGAAATCATCCATTTCGGCTGGGGTTAGATCATCTTGGAATGGAACGTTTACGTTATGGATATACCTCGGGTAGAATAGTTTCTGCAGGAGATTGAAAGGACTTATTAGTCTTGTCCTGGCGAGCATATGTGGTGTAAATCTGTGAATGTACAGAAGCAGTTGATGGTGGTTTGGTTGGTTTGAAATTTTTCACTGCGTCCAATTCTTTGATTTTGGCAACGATTAAAAAATATTTCACATCTCTCATCTCAATCAATCAAATAGTTAAAAAGCGACAATCCCGGGATTATGAACAACAGAGGCAATGAGTTAGAGAAACATCTACTTACAAGATGTTACGATAAACAAGATAGAATAGTAGAATTATTGACTACAAGATATTCACTTTCAGGAGACCAAAAACCAAACATCATTTTCGGTCTGACCGACAATGGACCCAACGTCAAACTTCACCTTCACACAACTGACACCACGACAATCACACCGCAGCGGAAACAATCGACAAGAAGGGATCTAAAACAGTATATCCAAACCACACTCAGGAATCAACAGAAACTCATCAAACGAATCCAAAACTATAATCGAAAATCATCACATCAAAACCCCTTCCCCTTACAAAAATTAATCAAACACTACAATATCCCCCAATTCGATGATTACATAAAGTTAAACTCCCTCTGGCAGAAATATATGCAAGACCTTCTATTTGGACAACAAGCTCCCAACCTTGCCTTGGCCAATCTTTTACCCAAACTCGCCACTGCGGATTTTAATGGGTGTTTGGTAACGGTCTTACAATCGCGAAATCGGAATTGTGTAGGAATGCGAGGTATTGTGATTTGGGACGCCCAACATTCGTTTATAATTTGTATACCGAGTGGACTGGATGCGAAGGAGTGGACGGAAGATCCGAGTGCGTCTGAAATGGTGGGTGGATTAAGAGTCGTGCCTAAGAAACATACATTGTTTGGGTTTGATGTAATCTTGCAAAAAAAGGATCAAAAGGAGGATGAAGAAAAGGCGGAACAGGAAGAACAAGAAGAGGAGTGTATTGGGTTTACTATTCTTGGATCGAGGTTTGAGTTTAGAAGTGTTGATCGGTCGGGGAAGAAGTTCAAGAATCATTCAGTTGATGATATTCTATAAGCTCTTAAATTATTCTATACAGTAATGCAATTTTTAAGATCATTTAATTGAAGAATTAGTAATTCATGTTTGGCTACATCTAATTTCAGTAATACCTTTGCTATATTCTCCAATATAATCCCCTTCTTATTTTCATCAATTTCTCCAATTGTAGTTTTCATTTTCAATAAATTATTAATCTCCTTTACCAACTCTTCTTTATCCACATCATCAGGAATAACTGGTTGTAATTCCTTGATCGTATTCATGCTTGCTGCAGGATCAGCACAAGATATTTCCAGATCTAAACTTTCAAGAACTGACGCAAACGATTTGCTAAACTTCTTTGCTTCAACGTTAACAAATTCCTGTAATTCCTTCAAAGAATTATTCAAAAAGATCTCCTTAGTATCGTTATCTTGCCCATTTTCTTTATCCGCATATATCCCCAAACCATCCAATGTCGACATTTCTGTCTTATTGGGATGTTTCTTGGACAAATCAGATAATGTGTCATTCAATTTGATTAATTCATAATAGTTATCATAAATAATTGATTTCTTTTCCAGATCTTGAGAGTTTAGTTTGTGCATCATATCATTTCTAAACTTTAAAATATCTTCAATCTTGGAAGTTTGGATAAATTGGCGTAGTTGGTCAGGATCTTGGAGATCCAATACTGTTGTCGTCTGTTTTTCATTGTGGGTTGCTGAAGGCTCTGCGGCGGTTGTTTTGTTGCTTGATTGGTCTTGGATGTGGTAAAATTCTTGGAGGGCCTTTCTTCGTGACAGGACTCTGCGATGATTATTGTGTTTGGTTTGTAATTGTGGTGTTGTTGGAGTGTCTGGTGTTGCTGCTACTGATTCTGCTGTGGATGTTGCTTCTACATTAATTTGTTGGGGGACGGGTGTTGATGTTCCTGGTGGTGATATGGAGATTGTAGGTGATGCTACTCTCTGCTGAGATGTGTTTGGTTTCTTATATTGAAGGATCGGTATGTCGGACATTGCTTTATTGTTATTAACATGATTCAAATGGGTGACAGTTGGTGCTGTTCATTAAAATTTGTTATTTATTCGTTTGTCGCGACATACATAATAATGTGTGACACACTTCATCAACCATCTATAATATACACAATTTACATATCAATAAATACGTTACAAGACCTACTATACCCATAAGCAAGATTCTACTCTTTAATCCAAGAGTCATAATATACTAAATCTTCGGAATTTTCTGTATCTTCAATGGTTTGAAAATGATCAAATATACTAAAAGCTTGATCCTTGATTGATTGACGTAACGTCTCAGGTATAAGATCTTTATTACCTTCATCTTCATATGCTCTCCCAAATCCTGCCTCCAACACACTTTGCCAAGTTGCTTTGTATGTATCTGTAGTATGGCTAACTAACTCCAACTTATCATCAAACACCAACACATCACATAATGCTCTGATATCGTTCAACCCTAATTCAATATTGGTAATCTTATTGGCGGTAATAAATTCCATTATCATATCTAGGGTAATAAATCCGGTATGGTTGGCAGGATATGTTGCTTGAACGGGGTTCATATTGTTCAGAGGTGCTTGAAATGCACCGGGAAATGTTTTTGAAGCCACAAATCTCCAAATCACCGTCACCAAGGAATCAATAAACTCAGTGTCTAATTCTGAATCAGTAAACCATGGTCCACCAGTCACTTCAATAGATGGTTGTAAATTATACAACATATATATCTTTCTAGTTGGATGTTTGACAGACTTGATCGATTTGATATATCTTTGATTTTCTAACGATTTCAAACATCTCACAACAATATGTTGATGTAAGTTAGTTTTGGCCTTGATTGTCTTTGTCCAGATCCCTTCACGACCACTTGCTTCAATATGAGAATAAATCATGGCTTCATCATCGGACATTTGGGTGATTTTGTGAGCTTCCTGGAGCGAAACTGCTTGAAAGATCAATTCATCCCCCTGTCTCAGTAATTTCACGAGTTTACCATTGACTAATTCTTGAGCAAGGGCTAGGAGTTCATTTGGACTTGAGGCGTGAACGAGGTCGGTCATCTGTTGTTGGTTGAAAAGAGTGGATGATGGGGCTTCAAGCATCCTGCTGTGAAGCAAGCGGGCTTTTTCTGATAGTTCCGACATTGATTATGTACCAATATTAGTTTGGATAATGTAGTGAATGAGGAATTCTTGAGTGATATCTGATAAGACCCCTTTAGATCAATTAAGGTGATGATGGTGATGATGAGTTTGAAATTTTTTTTAGTAATGGGAAGGTTAGTGTCGCGACATTCAAGAGCGACAAATTCAAAGTTTTGTTTGAAAATTGAAGTTGATGAGCATGGTGTTTTCAGGTGTAGAAGGGCAAACAAGCAAACAAAATAGTCAAACAATTGACAAGATGGAGGAGGATGATTTTCTAAAGGAATTGGAGGATGACGATGTACAGTCCACAAACAGACCAATTAAGTTTAAAAAGAAGTTCATTAACAAAACTTCCAAAATCCAACGATCAAAGCTCTCATTTGAAGATGCAGAAGATGATGATGCCGATGCCGAGGAAGAAGAAGAATCCAATCAGGCAAAGCCAGCATCAATGATCACCCCTTTTAAATCCGCTAAAAAAGGCCTTAAATTCACACCGAAGAACAGGAATAAAATAGATTCAGAAACTACCAAATCATCCTCACCTGGAATTCGAGATTTATCCAAATACAAAACTAAACCTTTAGAGCCACCAGAAACCGAAGAGTTCGAACTTGAACTCGATTGTGAAAATCCTGAAAATAACCCAGTGATAGTAAATCAAGAAGAATCGACCTTTAAACCAAACACAGTAGAGTTACCTAAACAAAACCGGCTAGACACACCAAAGGTATCAGCATTTTTGCTCGATGAACCAAAGCAATCACTTCGACAATATGCTACAACAATTGCCAACGAATACAAGGATAAATACAACTACGACGATGGCGTTTCCAAGCAAGACGACTATGTGCCGATAGATTTCGATAAAGATAACGATTTTGAACTAGATGATGAAGATGCAGGACAGTTCGTGACACGTGTTAGTCGGGCCGTAGATAAGAGTAAGTATGATATGGAGATTAGTGAAGAGGATGGAGAGGATGAGCGTGGGAAGATAAATAAGGTTAAGGTATTGCCGTTTGAAGCGCAGTTGAAGATCATGACTGAGTTGTTGGAAAACCTCGAAGTGCTTCAAAAGAGGAACAAATTGCAAGAGGAGAAGTTAGTTAATCAAAAGGAAGAGTTAAAGAATCAACGAGAGCATATCAGAGCGAAGTTGATTGTGTGAGCAAGACAGGTGGCCATGAGCGCGGTTAAATCGGTGAGAAATCATTCAATGGGTTGACGTCACCACTTAAAACCGTTATGATGAGAGCGTGTGAAGACCAAAAAATATTTTTTTAGTTGAAAGTTTAAATTAACAGACTGATATTTACGCGTAGTAACAATGGTCATCTTAAGTAAATTTGAGTACATAGTTACTGATTTCGTACCGCGCTTAGCTGGTTTGTCCAATTACCGCATTTAGATTGAGTCATAATATAAAAATTTTCAATCTATACCCTGTTTAACCTACTGTTTCAGAAACTATTTAAACTATTTGATTTTCCAAGTTACGATTATCTTTTCCCTTTTCTTTTCTTTTCCTTTCCTTTTTCTTTCATCAGGTTATATTACTGTATATTTTATATTGTTATCATGATGGCATCTAGAACTGTTACTTCCCAAAGATTTGCTTCCACTTTAAAGGCTACCCCACGTCATTTGGTGAACATTTCCCAATTAACTAATGAAGAATTTTCTTCCTTGGTCAACAAAGCTGAATACTTCAAATCCTTAGTCAAGTCAGGTGAAGCTTCTCAAGTTAACCATCAAAAATTATTAGGTAAGTTGGTTGCTCTTTTATTTTCCAAAAGATCTACCCGTACCAGAATTAGCACTGAGGGTGCTGCTGCTTTCTTTGGTGCTCAACCTATGTTTTTAGGTAAAGATGATATTCAATTAGGTGTCAATGAATCCATGTATGATACTACCAGAGTCATAAGTTCTATGACTTCTTGTATCTTTGCCAGAGTTAACAAACATCAAGACATTTTGGACTTGTGTAAGGATTCCTCCGTGCCTATTATCAATTCTTTATGTGATAAATACCATCCATTACAAGCTATTGCTGATTTATTAACTATCAAGGAAACCTTTGGTGAAACTCAAGGATTGAAACTTGCTTGGATCGGTGATGCCAACAATGTCATCAACGATTTGGCTATCGCTTGTTTAAAATCCGGTATTAATGTCTCTATTTCCATTCCAAAAGATATAACCTTCGACGCTGAAGTGAAAGCCCAAGCTGACAAATTGGCAAAACAACACGGTTTAACTATCGAAATCGTTAATGATCCAAAAACTGCCCTCAAGAATGCCAATATCATAGTTACTGATACTTGGATCTCCATGGGTGAAGAAGCACAAAAGATTGAAAAATTGAAACAATTTGCCGGATATCAAATCACAAAGTCTATGATTAAGGATGGACAAGCTGCTTCAAATTGGAAATTTATGCATTGTTTACCAAGACATCATGAAGAAGTTGATGATGAAGTTTTCTATAGCAATAATTCTATTGTTTTCCAAGAGGCTGAAAATAGATTGTATGCTGCCATGGCCGTAATTGATGGGTTTGTGATTAACAAGGGTGACTTGTTGAAGTAAAGTCGTTTTCTTCTGTAATGTTTCTTTGTGTATTATAGTTTTCATTTATTTATAGCGTTTTAATGGTTTATATGATGTTGATAGATTATTTACTTGGTTTGTAAGTACATTCTCTACCTTTATGTACCATTGAACGTCTGTGTAAAGGGTCACTCACAATGATGCCATTCTCCAAACTAAAACCAGGATTCACTACCTCGACAATCTTCAATATTAAATAACCGTAGTTGGTGAAGCTTATCGTTGATTGTAGTTGAAACAATTACTGTTATCTAATACTAAAGTATAAAGTTGACATCTTCTATTCTTCAAAGCACCCTGGTTAGTTAAAGTATTATTTGATCTCTACTTCGAAACCGAACTACTGGTTGACTTTTGGATAAGCATCAATTCGAATCTTTCAGTTCGTTGTTGAAGACTCCGAATTAACCCCGTGTAGCTTGATTTCTTTCAATTCAATCCTCCCTCGTGCCATTAGCACAAATTTCTAGAGTAAACACCAGGAAGATACACTTAAATCAACAAGCTTGTTTTATAAATCACAGACACCGCCCCCCCTTTAATTGATCTCCCCTAGATGGATGACTTACAATATTATAACTTAATTTATTTCTATAACCGTTCTTATTCCTATAAAATTTACAATCTTAATCAAAAGCCTTTTCAAATTCAGTAAAGACAAATCTGTATCTAACATCACCATTATGACATCTATCCAAAGCCTTGGAACAGTTTTCTTCACTAATAGGAACTTCTTCAATCCATGGCTTGATATCATGAGCAGCAGCTAATTCCAACATATGAACAACTTCAGTCTTTGAACCCAATAATGAAGATCCAAAAGCAACCCCATTCTTCAAGAAAGTAAATGGAGAAACACCAAATTGTTCAGTTGCTGGAGGTAAACCAACAGAAATAAACTTGGATTCAACCTTCAAAACACCCAAGTAGTCAGATAAGTTAAGACCATCGACACCAGAGGCACAATTCAAGATGAAATCAAATGAATCGTCATATTTGGTAGTCCAGGATGAATCTTCACCAGTGGCAACGAATTCATGAGCACCCAATTGAAGAGCTTGTTCCTTTTTGCTGGAAGTACGAGAGAATGCAACAACTTTAGCACCTAATGCATTGGCAAATTGGACAGCTAAATGACCAAGACCACCAATACCGATAATACCCACAGTCTTGCCCTTGGCGTCTTTACCCAAGTTACGAATCAATGGGGAAAAGACAGTGATACCAGCACACATCAAAGGAGCAGCATGGGTGGAAGAAAGGTTTTCTGGAATTGGGAATACAAATTGTTCATCAGCAATGGAATGAGAGGAATAACCACCTTGAGTAATGTATCCATTAGATCTTGGGTCAGCACCATTATAAGTACCACATAATTTCTTACAGTATTGTTCATTATCATGAGCACATCTATTACATTCACGGCAGGCGGAGTTACCAGCACCAATTCCGACACGTTGACCAATCTTGAATTGAGTAACTGCGTCACCAACGGCAATGACAGTCCCTACAATTTCGTGACCAACGACCAAGTCATTTCTTCTGTATGGTCCCCAATTGGATTGTAAGGTGTGAATATCGGAGTAACAAAGACCACAGGCTTCGTTTTTAAGAACAACATCATGTGGATTGATTTGTTTTCTTTCGAATTCGACTAATTTTGGTTTGTTCCAGTTTTCCTTCTTGTCAACACCGAAACCTTTGAAGGTGGAAGGGACAGATTCTAAAGTCATGTTTTTACGATATGGATTGTTTACTTTAATCAATGATGAAGAAGAAAGGGAAAAAAGAAGGAAGGAATGAATTACATTTTTCAAGGGATTTTTCACTTGTTTATATAAGAAAAATTCTTCGAGAAGAAAAAAGGAAAGAAGATACGGATCGGAATTGTGACATTATTATTTATTATTTCATGCATCATCTCATTAACCGAAATATGACGTTGGAAATTTCACCTTTTTGGAAAAAGTGTTACAAATTTAGGAATTTTTGAGAGAGGGACTTTATGCAGTTAGTAATTAGTAAGCAACGCTCAAGAGTATGCCATCTTGTTAAAACACTTATGTAACATTTATGGAACAATTAAGAATGTTAGCAGATAAAAACACGTTCTGCAGTAACAAGTGAAAAAATTTTTCATAAAACGCCACTTCTGCTTCATAAAAAATCGGCTTCAGGAAAGAACCAAAAAGAAAAGAAAAGAAAAGAATAAAGAGAAAAAAAAAGAAATCGGATTTATGTCTGGGATGATTTCCTATTCAGGAAAGTAAATCGGACATCCGAAGTCCCTGATTCCTTTATATTGAGCACCCTTTGTTTTGAAATGTTAGCCCGATAAGAATCACTTTAATGGTAAAATTCAGTCTAAGGAGCCCCCGCCCCTACTGTATTTTATTTAACTTTATTTTCTGAAGTTTTATGTGTTTGTTGTAGAAAGATCCTGATAAACTCGGTAAACAAAATTTTGCAGTTACTAAATCTTGCATTCACATATTTTGAAGGCAAAAGAATGATACCTTCTCTTGCATCGTAAGGACAAATTCGATTTTGTATAATGTAATGCTATGTGGTACTACTCCAATCCGGGACAATTCCTTGAGTGCAGAAGAACAGCACATCCCTCTTGCATTATCGTTTACATATGGTCGATGTCCTAATGCAAGAAATGCTAAATTCAACACACTATTGTCAATATGGAACGCTGTTATGGGATGGTTATGTACTTTTCCGAAATCAGACTAAATATTTTGCCGCATGATGTGAAGTCTCATAATAGTTTGGCAGAATCTTTCGATAAAGTTTTTGGAAGGTTTACTTCAAAGTTATTAAAGAAGTAATAGTACCAATTCAAACCGGGGAACTAATACATACAAAATACCAATGGCTGTATATTACAAATTTACAAACAAGGAACTACCTACAAAGTCTTTATATTACTTCTTTCCCTTCTTTTTCTTCTTACCACTACTAGAAGATGTCGAGTGAGAAGCAGCAGCCGGAACAGGAGTTGGAGTTCCAGTCAGTTCAACAACACCTTGTTGACCAGTACCCTTCTTCTTGTCCTTCTTGGTTGGTTTATAATAAGATCTTAATTTCATGGGTAACCATCTTTCCTCATCTAAATTCAATTCTTCTTGAGGCTTAATGATTTTACCAGGACCAAACTTTGGTTTCTTTTTCTTTTTAGTGATTTTGGAAGTTGATTTCGCAATTGGTTTGATTGATTTCGCCGATGATGGAATTAATGTGTCAATATCTACTGATAAGATTTGTTCGATTGGCGTTGCCGAGACTAATTCTGAAACTGGGAATAAATCAATATCAGAATTCGACATTATTGAAGAAATTAAATGATCTTCTTTATTGATTGAATGTAAATATTGGAAAAGTTTTGATGAAAGCTCTGAATGACCTTGATTTAATAATTTAAATGCAATTATTTTGGCAGAATTGTAATAATCACCATCATTGCCAAATATAGCTGGTTGAGTTTCCAAGAACTTTTCAGCAAGTTTTATTAATAAATTAGTTAATTTCTTGGAGGAATGAGTCTTTTCATATACGTTAATCAAAGTACCAACAAGTCCTGGAACTAATTTCTCACCAGAAATACTTTCGTCAGCAGCTTTTTCCAAAATTGATAATGATTGATCAAAGGAACCTATTTGGAGATTGATATACACCAATAATAATATGGCGACATGTTTGAGTTGTTCATTAATATCAGTAGTAGAAGTAGTGACTGATTTATTGATAAATTTAATCAATTTTCTACCAATTGATTTCAATTTGGAGGAATCATGTAAATCCCTAAAACTTATATCTAATTGTATAAAAAGTTTAAAAGCTAATGGGAATAAATCTCCTGGGAAATCACTTAAGAAATTTTGAATAAATTTATTATTCAATTGAGATTTACTTAAAGTCCCAGTTGAAAATTTCAATAATATATTATTCTTCAAAATGACTTCATATTGATATTTGGTCAATTTTTGATTCAATTTATGTAAATTTTGTTGATATTCTAAATCCCGTTCAATTAATCCAATAGATTTATTTTCATTTTTAGCATAGATATTATTCTTTATGATCCACTTAAGCATGGTATCATTAATAGAATCAATGTCATTTTCACGTAAGATTTCTAAACTTTTGGAAGCATCACCTAATAAATCATATACATAAGCGATAGTTATATTGATTGGTAATAATTCCGATAATAAATCTTCTGGTGACCAATCGGTATTTGCTTTGCATAATTTTTGAGCTGATTCTAATAAATGTAAGCTTGCAGGAATATTGTTGTTAGACAATGTAATCAATGCTTCATTGAATAACAAATCATAATTATCAGTGTTGGCATCAATTGGATGCTTGGATTTATGTTGAGCTTGAGAACGGAAATTTAATTGAGATATGATTGCACGTTCATTAATTATCAAATCTAATTTGTTATCATACTTGATATTTTCGATTAAGTCATGATACAAATTCAATGCCTTTTCGTAAGACCCAATCTTGTAATAAGTTTGTGCGAGAATATGTTTCAATCCAATCTCAATTCCTTCTGGACTTGGTTCTCTAGCTTCATATAACTTAATCAATTCTTCAGCCTTACCAAGTTTATAATAGACATAAGAAACCTCTAAAATAGATGAGTTTAATAATAATTGAGGGACACGTCTAATGACATCATCGTAAGCTCTTTGATACTTATCTATATTGATCAATGCAACCAAACAATTGTTGAAGGCTTTTAAGTCATTGAAGTTTTTAACTTTGCTTAAATATTCGTATGATACACGGAATATTTGGAGATGTTCAGATGGTGTGCTATCCGGAGACACGTTTAACTTCTTAAAAGCGTCAGCAATTGAATTACTCATATTGTTTTTGGGTGTGTAAAACTTACTGTTTAGCTGGTAGACAATTTGAAGGGGTGGTGGATGTTGAATTTTTTATTGTTCATGTTTGAACATTCAAAGGAAAAAAAAAATTTGTCGTTGAAAATTTTTGGTTAGTCGTGTGCATTTGGATAAAAAAAGACTTAATCACGAAAGAGGTTTTAACTTTTTCTACTTCATAAGGTGGTGTGTTACAACTTACAAGGGGAGAGTGATCCAATTCTATTCAAACGGGTCAAACTTCCCAGAAGGAATTGTTGTAATTCTTTAATTCTTTAAAGAGACATTTTTTCAACTAATGCACGCATCCACTTTTGTTGACACTTTTTTCTTATATAACAATAAGTTGAAGGCCGTGGAGCCCAAAGAGAACACTGTTAGGTGAAAGGGGAAGGGAAGGTACCTGCGATGGGATCCTGCAGCGTAATGTATAGCGAGTGAACCTAACTACGGAACCCACCGCAGCTTGTTGTTTTCAGAGCTTTGATCTCAAGACTCAAATTGCACAAAGCGGAACAGTTAAGATTTTCGTCATTTCATATTTAAAGAATCCAAATATCGATTTTATAGTTAATTAATTGCATTCCAGCACCTCTGTATTTCATAGCAAAAGCGAGACGTTTTTTTGCAACTGTGGCTCCGAAAGCTGGACATTTTCTGCGATCCTTCTCTTTATACCATCCTTGGATATTATCATCGTGTAAGTTGACTTGGAGAAATTGAAATTACAAACGGTCATAATTTCTTGATATTTCATCTTTGGGTTTAAACGAACGGATGATAAAACCACAATCTCATAGGAAAATAGCGGATTACTTAGTTGTATAAAACGAGGGCCAATTCTAAAAGACCCTATCAAAAGGATTCGCTCTAACTCCTTGTAGTATGATAGACCTATGAATTTTTACTTTCAGAATAACTCTTTGTGTATAATATTTAATCACGTGACAATATTAAGTGCTACCAAACGACACATTGATGGAAAAAAGAAAAAAATGAAAAAATTCAGACATGGGCACCATTTCCACGAGCGATATCTTTGACAAGTTGACATATTTCCAATAGCACATCAGTCAATAATGTTGAGAGCAGCTAGCAGAACAGGTGGAATATACACCAATCAAATAAGGAACTTTGCCAATACAACTATTCTTGCAAAGAAAGTTGATATTCCAACTACTACCACCTCCGCCACCCCTTCTGAAAATATCTTGGATGCTCCTCTCAAAATCGCCGAAGAATCAACATTACCGGTCATCGAGCATGATTTAAAGATCAAACCACGTCATCCAAAGAAAAAAATGCCATTATTATCCGATCATAAAGAAGAGAATCCAGAATATCGTATGTCTAATATCAAACAAGGTTTAGGTCAATGGATTATCAATACTTTTAAACTTGATATGGACAAATCAAGAGCTGGTACTGTCGCTGGGTCGGTTTATTTTGCTGAATGTAAACAACAGGGTTTAATTTATCCTGATGAACCATTATCCAATACTGCTAAATTTTATTATCAAACTTTGAGATTACCTACTTCATTTTCACAACAAGTACAAATCAGTTTCTTACATTATTGGATGTTGTCCGTTAGAATGAGAGCTTTACCTTTTAAATATGGTAGATTATATCAAAAACATTTAGTTGATAGGTTATTCAAAGATATGGAATTAAGAATGTCTAGTGAACTTGGAATTAGTTCTAATAGAATTATTGAGGGCAACTTGAAAGATTTCCATTCACAATTAATAGGGTCTGTTCTTGGGTATGATGAAGGTTTAGTTACAGACGATGCAACCTTGGCTGCTGCCTTATGGAGAAATATCTTTAATGGTAATCCAAATGTTGATATGAGACATGTTGAAGCCTTGTTGGCATATGTTAGATCCCAATTATATGTGTTGGATAAGATGAGTGATAGAGAATTTGGATTTGGAAAGTTTAGATTTGTCCCACCTGATCAAGTTGTTAAGCCACTTACTAGTCATCAATTAGAAATTATGAAACAAAAGGCAAAGGAAGAATTCGCTAAAATGAATTTACCTTCACATAAGACAAGTTTATCATTGGACGAATAGATGTATTACTAGCAAGATATATATATGATTTTGTAAATAGGGAGTTAATTCGACTATATATAATTTGCTTTACAATTTACCACGCTGAGGAAATGTATTCTCATCATTGGTCCAATCATGACCTTTATCACCTCTAATCATAACATTCATAATCGCATAATCTCTTCCCTCGACAGCATCTTCGATTGAATTATCTCCCAACATGATGTTTTCCACGACCCTAAACCCAAACCTTTCATATATAGGTATATTAGAAGCAGCAGAACTTTCCAAATATGTAATATTATTATCCTCCTTATCAATATAATTTTCAAACATATAATTAAACATCTTTCTAAGATTACCTTTTCCTCTAGCAGATGCCCTAGAACCAACGTAAACCAAAGTATAAACCCCTTTATTCTTAAACCTAGAATCAGTATTTAATATCCTTTCACAAGAATCATGCAATAATGGTAACATTCCATTAAATACTTTTTCTCGACCATTAACACCAATAACTTGCCAAAGTTTACCATACCCGGACTCCATGAATGTTGAAAATGAATTTAAACCACGTTCTTCAGAATCAGGAACCGCCCAAATTGAAACAGTTTCAAATCCATCTCTAGTTTCACCTTGTCCAAGAACAAGCCCTTTGGAAATATGTTGACGAAGATAAGCTTCATATAAAAGAAGTTCACACCTGTCACGTTCTTGCTGGGTTGGAAGGTGACATACTAACATTCGAGACAAAGCGTCGCCTTGGAATGATTCGAGAAGACATTCAGCTGCTTTTCGAACATCGGAATAACCTAATATTCTGATGCTGTTGCTGGTGTTTGTGGATTTCTTCTGTTGCGTGGTGGTAGTAAAAGTTGCTTCTTGTTGTGATGATATCATATTATTTGAAGACATGTTAATTAGTCCTCTGTGTACATCTTTGGCTGGGGGTGGGAGTGGATGCTTTATATATTTAAGCAAAGTAATTGATTACATCATAATGTGTGGATGCGATAATAAGAAAATCTGGAAGCGCATCGGTTCATTCCCAATTAGGAAACCGTCAAAAGATCTGAACTAAGATCAAAAAATTGCGCTTTTTAAAAAACGCCAGAGAATTTAGCCATATCACATCACCCACCCCAGTCCCCCCGCCAATTTATTCATTTCCAAATAATAAACGCATTAGAAGCTTAAGTTTGTTTGCGAGTTGCCAATTTTGGGAAGAGGTGCGCATTTTAAATACAAGTGACGAACAGATATTTGTATATATATATTTGAACCAATAAAATCGTCCAAGACTTAAGCGAGTCATTTTAATCTCAACTTGGACTCACAGGGAGTACATATTTATTTTGTTTATCCGTGTTTATCTATTGTTAAACTGCCAACAGGGGGGGTTATTCAGTTTCTGGAAATTTGCTTGCAAAAAGAACCCAATAAGAATTTCTTAGAAATATTCAACACAAAATCGAAACACAAAAGTGTATTCTGAAGTCAACACCCCGAACCCACGAAAGTACCGCAAAAGAATAACGCAAATATGATTTTGGTTCATCCGAATGATACCGATTAACTTGCGTGTGTGAGATATCATAGTTTCTCACCCATGCTTCCGTTTTGAGTTATCCAGTGTTCCAACCAAGCCCTATTGATCTGATTCTATGCTCCACATTCCGAATACAGTTGGGATGATTCGCATCAAAAAAATAAAATGCATACAAACAATTGCAGTAATCACCACAATTTACTTCCCTTTATCACATAATATAATATAACGCATCACAAGAAAATCTTTTTCTCTTTACATTTAAACTTTATGGATTAAAATTCTACAATAATTACATAATAATACACAATAATACTAATGCTGACTACTTTTTACGTGCTCCACCACCACTTGTCTTCTTCCCACCACCTCCCGATTTCAACCTCTCACCACCTTCATACAACGACTTCCCAAACATATCAACCGCTTTTGAATTCATCCATTGTACAACTCTATTCAACTCCCTCTCTTCCCTCTTTTCCTCAAATTCAACCTTCAATTTCTCAATCATTCGCACTAAATCCCCTTCTTCACCAAACTCAAGCGCATCCTCGACGGTCAGTACAACCTTCTTTCTCCGTTTTCTTGCAGCAGGTGGTGTGCGTGGATTCGGAGTTGACCGTGATCTCATTTGTCGCTTCGTTCCAATCTCAACCACGACATCATCGTCGTCGTCACCGTCGTTTGCGTCTGCGATATCATCATCTTCTTCTTCTTCTACTTCTTCGTCAACTTCAATCACACCATCGTTCTCAGCACGTAATTTATCTAACTGTTCATTCAATTTCCGCAAATCGGTCTCGATTTCTACTTCTTCAGGTGGTAATTTTCCATCATCCATCCATAATGCCTTTCTTCTCGCTTCGATATTTGCCATAATTGCATCTTTAACAACTACCAATTCTTTTCGAAGGTTGGATTCTCGCTTACCCCAAGGATTAAGCCAACTCATTAGCTTTGTGATATCTTCTGCCAGATCATAATATCTCCAATTCGTACCATTTAATAACGGATCAGGAGATTCTTCAATCAATTTCCGTTGGAGTGGTGAGAGTGAAGTAACGGGTACAACTAAACTACCTTCATTATCTAATATGAGTTCTTCATTCTGAAAAATTTCTTGATCACGGAAATCGAGGTTTGTAAAAGAATGTGCAGTAGATTTGAAACTGGTTGGATATCTCGCGAAATTCATTTCTCGGATTTGGTTTTTCTTGGAAGTTGGTTGTTCTTCCTTTGGTTGTTCAGATTCGGCTGCTGTTGATGTTGTTGATGTTGTTGATAATGATGATGTTGTTGTTGATGGTGGTGCTTTTGCAGATTCAAGATCAAGTATTTCAACATTGCCCGAGTTATTTATACGATCATGATATTCTCGATCACGTAATTCTTGATTCAATTTCTCGGTGGCATTAAAATCACAATTGTAATATATTAACAAATCATCATTCGATGGTCCTTGAACCCATAATCTCCCCATCAAGTATGTCTCATCTTGTACTTCATCCTGTACTTCATCAATCTCATCATCATCCTTGCTTGAAGGTTGTTCATCGCCTTCGTCATTTTCATCATCATCATTAGCCCCAGCATGGAGATTTGGTAATCCATTATTTTCAAACCACCAATATCTATTATATAACCGATCTTTACCTAATAATTTCACTCTTTGACAATCTAATTCAGTTAATTTCTGTTCAATGGCTTTCTTGTCCTTTTTGATAGCGTTTAATTTGATTAATGCCTCTTTACGAATTTCGCATTGTTGTTTAAATTCGGGATCGGATTCTGCTAATTTAGTTTCTGCTTCTGTTAATTCTATTGAGGAATAATTTAATCTAGGAACTTTTTTATCTTCTTCACCTTGTAATTTTAATCTTTCAAAAATTTGTGTGTTTGCTCGTTGAGCAATTTCGAGATTTTGTTTATAATCTTTTATGTTGTCCAATCTGGTTCTTCTTAAAGATGTTGAAGCTTCAAGACATTCATCAATATAGTTTCTCACTAATGGAGAACTAATGATTAAATCAATCAAGATATTCAAGGTTTGGAATTTCAAATCTATATCTAATTCTTCATAAAATTGATTCAAAACTGTAGCTGGAGTAGCCGGCATTGAGTTTGGGGCAAGTTTAAGATATACTTGTTCAATTATTGGTTTATATTGAGGAACATATTCCACCAAGGATAATACACCCAACAAAATACATTGCCAATTCCCATCTTTGAAATTCCGTTTACGTAAACGATCATGCCATGGAGTATTTCTATAATTCATACAAATATATGCATTATGACCTGAATATTCCGAATCTGATTGTTCAACCTTCGAGTCCTGTTCCGCCTGTTCTTCTTCTTCATCTTCAACTTCAACCAAGGATAATTCAGATTCACTATCTTCTTGTTTTTGTTCATCATCGGCATCATTTTCATCGCCTTGACTAGAAACTTCAAGAACTTCCCGTTTCTTGGTCTTTTTTGTGCCATTACGTTGTTCATCTGATGTATCTTCATTACCAGAATCTTCATCTTCAATCTTTAACACTTTTGCTTCATCTTCACTTTCGGATCCACGATCTTCGTCATCGTTATTATCATCATCATCTTTATTTTTTTCAAATCGGGATCTTTCCGGTAAGGTGATATTAAGCCCAAATATTTCGTCATTTTCTTTAGCTTCTTTGGCTTCCTTATTGGTCGGTATTTCATTTGATACAATTGCACTCAATATCGCACACCAAACTTCATCCAATAATTCACATCTTCCCATTTCGGAAAATTGTTCCAAATTCCATCCCATAGCATATACAAAATCATCAAATGTGAATGTATCGATTTTTAATACTGTATGATATATATTAATAAATGTCCATGTTTGTAAGGCATCTTGAATCGATGTGAGGTGTGGCGATGATATTCTTCTAATTTCTGATTCTTTATTGGTATTGGGCTCTTCAATTAAGTCATCATCGTCTTTTTGACTATCGTCGTCGTTGAATTCGGACACGAGGTGGGCATTCCATGATTTGGCATTTTCTGGGAGGGACAATGCTTGAGGTTTTGGACGAGGATTTTGGAGATCGAATCGTAATTCTAGATCATCAACTATATTTTTCTTTGTCGGTTGGAGTTGTGATAATCCCAATGCAGGTGTAGATGCTCTTACGGGAGCACCATTCAGCTGTTGTTGTTGTTGTTGTTGTTGCAAGTGTTGCTGTTGTTGTTGCAAGTGTTGTTGTTGTTGCAATTGTTCTTCTTCTTCTAATTCTCGTTGTAATTTATCGGGTAAATAATGTAATGGGAATTTCTTTCTATAAGGTATAACTGGAACGATTGGTTGTTGATCCTCCAAACCAGGTGTTAGTTGTTTGCTTTTCTTTTTCGATTCTTCTTTTACTTTCTTTTTCTTGTCTATAGGAGTTGGAGTTGGTGCTTTTGTAGGAGAAGGAGTTGGTGCCTTTACAACAACATTCGATCTAGGTTTTTTTGGTAATTGATATAAGATTTCACCAGTTGGAGTAGAATCAGCAAAATGTTTTAAATCCTCGGGATATTGTTGTGGAATACGATATTTAATGGCATATTTTGTTTTAACAACCCATGGTGCACCAACTTTATGAGATCTAGACATGGTTAATTTAATGAAAGTTTTAATTAACCATTTAGTGAAATGATTTCTATCTCTTGATATATTTTCATTGGTTACTATTGCTTGTTGTTGATCATTTAATCGAACTACCAAGTATTTAGTTTGTGCAGTTTGCCCATATTGAACTTTTTCTCGAATGATGCCTCGTTGTTTTGAAGAGGTTGTAGAAGAACCTGACCCTGATCCCGATCCTGATTGATCTACTTGTATATCGCGATGTAAAGGATCAGCTTTTTCTAATCCTTTGATATAAATAGTTTCACCTGGGAAATAATCATTTTTAAAAACCAGATAAACTTTATCAACTAATTGATCTAATCTTGTTATTCTATTGAATTGTAAAAACCGTAAAATATGTTCTCTTAAAGCTTCAGGGAAGTTCTTCTCTACACCTTCTATTTCCTTTAATTCACTTTTATAAGCTTCAAAGAATGTTAAACAAGAATTACCAGTTATTTCACAAACAAATTTTCGTTTATTGTAATAATCAAGACGAGACAAATATTCATCATAAGTTAAGAACCATTCTTTAGTTTGAGGAATATGCCATACTTGAGTAGATAAGTCTTGTGGAACTTCAGGTGGTGGTATAAATTTCACTTGTTTTCTTTTGTATAATACCATTGGAGGTGTGTGTGTATGTGTGTATATACTATGTATTGGTTTGTTGATAATTTAGCAGCAAATCAAAAAAAAACTGGGTAAATGTCTCTATGATATTTGTTCTTTTGTTTGTAAATGTATGTATGTTGCAGTCTATTGATGATGGATAGTTATTGGTTAGATGGATGAATGTTTATATATAAGTTAAAAATTGGTTGTAAAAAAAGAAAGATGTAAGTTTAATGAATTGTTGTAAAAATATAAAAGGGAGAAATTTAAAAAATTGAAAAGCAAAAGTAAATGGGCAGAAATTTGAATGGAAGTGAATAAAAAAAACAATAATAAACAAATATATTTAGTGCCCTACTATTCATAATAAATATTAATTTTTTATTACAACATGACGCAAAAATGAGATGAGATCATGAATGAATGTACATAAGCTACTTATTCGAAATATTCTCTCTTCTTCATTACTAAATAAACTATGTCACTAATCTTTAATTCATACATACATAAATCATTAATATTCTTTTTGTTGTCGTCTTAATCATCATCATCACCATCATCATCAATAAATAATGATCATTGCCAAAACCAACCCCCCACCCTTTGTATTGAATTATTTTTTTGGTCCCCAGTTGATTTTTCTCTTCTCTTTATTTTAATTTATTGATTGATTATTTTTGCAACAATCTTAGCATTCTTTTTTCACTGCGCGTTATCATTTTTCTAAATTTTGACCTTACAATGAACATCCAATCTTACATACGGTGGATGAAAAAAGTAATCAATCCAAGCAAGGAGAACGTGCTGAATAAAACTGCTCACTTCCCAAGTCGGGAAGACCTAGCAAAACAACGCAGACGGAATAACAGGATATCATCCTGTAATTTCCTTAGGAGTCCAATAAAAAGGAGCCCCCTGATATTGAAAGAGGTCAAGATCAATATTTCGCAATAATTGGTCAAGAAACTACTTAAACACAAAGGATTTGACAGAGGTATTAATGGGTGGGCCTTCGAAAATGAAAAAATTCCTTGATGGACTATACATCAACCTACGTTTTGTACGCGACGCATTGATGGTATGTGAGTAAAAGAGAATGCATTAATGTTAAAATTCGAGATAAGATGAGGAAGACCCATAAATTGATTTCGCTTTGTTTTCTGTTTCTATATTCTTTTAGTCTGGAATGCACGACAACAAGGATTTGTTGAGCTGCGTCCTTGAAACCCCCATCTAGTTATAAGAAAAGATAACTAGTGGTAAGAACACCCACAATCACCACCGTTTGGTCTATTAGTAAATTTTTTTTGCCACCACAATAGTTTTACCCTAATTTTGCAACAGGAATAAGCATGGGGAAATCACTTATTGAATTGCTATTAACATTACCTTCAGAGGTAATTGAGTTGATATTTACATAAATACCTGATCCATTCTTACGTGCATATATCGATAATCCATTGATTGGGAAATATGCTCGTGCTATTTTATTGAACAAAGTTACCGTCAAATCAGAAACCGATTGGATGCTGTATCTTTTACTAAAGTTGTATACTCCTATCGGTCATGAACTCTATGTTAATGATGACTTTTGCTCAATAAAGACGATTGATCATTTTTTCTATTTTGAGAATATCTATGAGTATTTTGAGTTTATGGAGAAATACCCCAAACTTAAACCCAAAGTAATCGATTTTAATACGACAAATGACTCGAAATCCACAATTTGAAGTCAGCACTACTCCAAGGAGTGCAAATAGAAGTACGGATAGGGTTAATAATTTATGGTACGCCAATATCTTAATCCTTCCATATAAGTATACGAAATAAAGTAGGTGGGATAATGACTTTGACAAGGTACCACATTGTGTTCAAGTATTATGGTTGCCGAGTTTGAATTCGGTTATTAAATTAGCTCATTTACCTCAACTAAAGGCGTTGAAGATTGATCATGAAATAGAATCGAAGGATCTAAGCTATTTACCTCCAAATTTAACTTGTCTACAAATACAATTGCTAATGAAAGGTGACCATGTAAAGCTTGATTTTCCAAAACATTTGGAATGGTTCGAATTAGATACTACTTTTGAGGATGGGGCATCTGTATTTGATTTGTCACATTTGAATAAGCTCAAACACTTTTGCGGTAGCTTTCTTTCCTCACGTTCGATATCGTTGCATTTAGTGAAACTTTCCAAGCAGATCTCAAGCTTGGAAATGAATTTTGTGAAAGGGGAAGGCTTAGAAGAGCTTGCAAATTATCTATATCTCAAGAGTTTGACTCTCCACTGTGGCACAGAAAGCATTTTCAAGGGGTTCAATTTCCTTTTAGCTTGGAGAAATTATATCCTTGTTTTTGTTGTGAAGGCAATAGAACTGGGAACACTTTCTTGGCAGGCGGAAATTTTTGTATTCCTCCCAAACTCAGGTCCGTCGGAATATCTCGAATCGATGCGATTTTCAAGTTCAAAGAGCTTAAACTTTCTTCTTCATTATATTATTTACAACTATATGGAGCGCTCGATTTCCTGTATCAATGAACTGATCTACAATTGCCTCCAAATCATTTGGTGTTTAGGGTAATTTCTAGTACAATTCGACTTCCACCATCATTAACTAGTTTATGTTTGGATAAGTGTCGTATGACGTCTATTTCTAGTTTGGACTTACAGAAATTGCCCAACTTAGTTAGATTTTCCATGAGCGATGCCCATATTGAAGTCTTTAATTGTCCTGTACCATCTAGTTTGAAATCTTTAAGCTTGCGTGGTAAGAAGCATCTGAAAGTTTTAATTGATGCACCTAATTTGAAAGTTCTTGATTTAAGCAAGAATAAAGTAAGAAGTTTTGATCGAAGATATTTTAGAATCCCCGATATCGAATTGAACTTGGACGAAGATACCGACGAACTAGAGGATGGAATTGATGAAGATAACGATGACATATTTGGCAATTCAAGAAGAAAACGACAACGATCTAATTTTATCCCACCACTAGGATTGAAGGTTCTTCAATCAAATCGTATGAGTTTGAGTTCTAGTGAATTACGGTCGGGGGATTTACCAAATCGTGCCAAGGATTTAAGAGCCTTGGTCTTATATCTGAATAAATTTTACTACTATTGAAAACCTTCTCCCTACAAACTTGGTTATTCTCAATACAAGTAGTCAAAAACTAGTAATCCCCAAAGACTTTTCATTGAGATGTAAAAACTTGAAAAGTTTAGGTGTTGCATATGCCGGTCTAAATGAAATCATCGACAAAACCGGTTTAAAGTTCCCTGATTCATTAGAGAGATTAGATATTTACGGCAAGGATCTCGAACCTATATACTTCACTGAAATCCAATGGATTAATTGCAGAAATTTAAGAGTCATTCGAATGTATGATAATCTGAAATGTGACAAAAAGAAGATCTTTGAATATGTGAAACATTTGCGTCCTGCACTCCTGTATGTTATAGATGACTTTTTTATGTAGATAAATTTTAGAAGGTATCGTTGCAGCATTTCTAAAATTTTCACAGAAGTTATTCGATTTGACTTGACGAAATGCTAATAAGCTAATATTTGAATAATCTTTACAAGTTTAACATTAGCACGACTACTAATTTATTAGTTGATAATGTTGTTATCGACTTTACATGTTGTAATAAGATAAACGGGGTTCTACATCTTTCTTTCAGATATTCAGATATATAAAAAAATAAGTCTTAACATTTCAGCAAAACTGCACAAGTACCAGTTTTGTAGGTAGGTGAGTCCACTCTATGATGTGCATACTCCACCCAGGGTAACCCACCGTAGGTGCTTTCGGTAGGTGGTCTTCCTTTCCCCTTTCACCTAACAGTGTTTCCATTGGGTGCCGAAAGCGACCCTTTAACTTGTGAAATTACTTAATTATTTTCATATAGGTTTTCTTAATATGTATCTGACCTCCAGATACTGCCCTTATTACAGATCCTTGTTAACTTTTAAACTCTTGGGGCCTCAAATGTAAATCCGGGGACATAATAAATACAAATTTTTTAATTCTCTTATTAATAAAAGGATTAAGCAAGGTCTTCCCACTCAACTTTGAGTTAACAATACACAAGAGATTTTCAAACCCCCTACTAAATAACCACAGACCACTAAAATATTTGCATACTAAATTAGCAAAAAAAATTTCTATAAATGCATTATGTACTAACGCTACATATTAATCATAAACAAAACAACAAAAATGCTACAAAATCATTCAATAACATATCCAATCTTCAATCCGGGGACTTGTCTCAGCTGCTCAGTAATCTCCTTACTAGAACCAGAATTATCATGTCCACCCACAACTTGCTCATTACTACTATTCACAACACCAAAACTTGGCTTTCGATATCTCTGATAATTCTCTTCACTATCCTCATCTTCATTAAATCCATCCCTCAGAGAGGCTGCCGCTGCACCAGTAGAAACAACTTCATCATTTCCTACTGCCCGCTGTTGATCTTGATAATGTTTCTTAATTCGTGGATTACGTAAATTCGATAAATTCAAATCATGAATTCTAAATAGTCCTCCAACACTTGTTCCATTAGTTTCTTGAGCATAACTCAAATCATAAACTATTGAACCCAATGACTCTCTCGTATCTGCAGATGTAGGAGGAGCAGTTGTACTATCACCACCATTCAAATTTAGTAACGGGACTAATTGATCAATTGGGATTTCCGAATCAGAAATTTTATTGCCGGGTACTCCAGAAGAGGAACCTATAGAAGATTGACGTGATTTGATAGGACTCGCGGGAGGGGAAGCATCACCCGCTAGAATAGGTGAGCCGGGATAGTCGACTATATCCCTTTCATCGTCTTCTTCGACATTATCTAATCCTGTTGCACTAGCTGTGTTATTATTATTATGGTCCTGTGCAGTTGCTCCATTCATTAATAATTCTTTAACTGGATTTTCATGACTGACTCTAATCTCGGGTATTTCAATTCCAACCCTACCATTAACCTCATTGTGTCTATTGCTACTCCTACTACTAGTATCATCAGTCTCACTAAATCTTTCGGGTATACTGGGACTCTCATCAATTCTTAATGGCGAAAAATTCTCTTCTTCCATTATCAGATATGCAGGTGGAGGCGGGATATTAACATCCATTAATTGAGGTGGGGGAACATCGGCATCGAAAGCTGGTGGATTGATACTTGGATTTCTTAACATGTGAATTGGTCTCATTACTCCTCTTCCGGGAGGTAAGATATTGGTATTGGGGTGTGGCAACGCTTGCGGTGAATTTATTTGTTGAATAACTTCTGGAGATCTTGGAGAATAAAGATTTGAATCTAAATGCATATCGGGAACATGATCAACAACTCCATCTTGATCATTTGTAGTTGTGATATGATGGAATTCAATTGGTAAAGATGGTGGTGATGTTGGTGATATATCATCCATAAGTTCATCAAGATGATTTGAGCTTGGGTTTCGAGAAAGAACTGAAAAGAATGTATTTGGCATTGATTTTGGTGGATGTGATTCAAATTGTGGGCATAAATTAGTTGTTGAAGATGATATTGGTGGTATAAAGTCATCATATGCGGGTAAAAGAGTATTTCCATGAGCAGCCTGAGGTGATAGGACTTTCAAGGGTGAGTCAATTGATATTTCATAATGTTTTCTCTTTCCTGGATTTTCTGGATCAGCTCGAGATATTCTTAATCCGATTTTTAACCAATGATGAGACTGAATATTTTCAAATGAAGTATCTGGATGGATTTTTGTATGTAATTTGGAATTTAATTCTTGAGGTACATATAATTGAAATTCCAATTCTTTGGGCAAAATATCATCTTCATAATCATCATCTTCATTTTGAGAAAGTAAAGATCTTCCCTTGTTGGCCTTATGTTCCAATAATAAAAATTTCTTAATTGGTTCCATACGATGGACTTTCTTATTACTACAATAATATTCATTAGTCTCTGTCAAATAAACTCGAATACGATGTAAAGCCACTTTTCCAAACAATGGGACAAATCTGAATGCTAACGGCAAATACAGATCTAATATGACAGCCTTTGATCCAATAACAATGTCGTATCTTAATTGATCTTCCCAATCTCTAGTGACAACAATTGATTCATTTTCTTCCATGTTCGAATCCGAGGGGATACGTATAATAATAATTGGCAAACTCCCACTCAAATTACTCTTGAACGCTCCTGGACGAGTAATACAAACTTCTAAATGATATTCAACAGCTCCATAAGTAACACAACATGATTCAGGAATTGAGGCAGGAATCGGATGTTCAAAGTTGTAGATATAATCACCAGGAGGAAAAAATCCAACAGAAGAATCGTTTCCATTAATTGGAGAGATAGTAGCCATTAATTCATTACCATCAAATGCCGAAATTGTAGGTGATCGATTGGTCCGACGTAATATCGCTGGTGATAAGTTTCTTGTGAAAAAGTTCCCCCCACCACTACTACTGTTACTATGTTCACTTGGTGAAGTTGCTCCTGAGATGCTGGATATACTACTGGATTCCGATATATTTGTTCTTAATCTTGGCAAATCATTCAAATTGGGTGCACTTGATGAATGATTTCTTTTAGTTGCAGGAGTTGGAGGCTCCACATATACATCGGCACCATTATTTGGAGCAGCGACGTTTGATCCTTGGAAAAATGGCCAAGTGTGGGAAATAGTTTGATTTATTTCTCTATAATCTTGTTTTTTTGGTGGGATTCCTTCTGGCCAATCAGTTCTTTGTATACCTTTAAAATTCAACAGTATTGATTTTATTTTACTTGGCTTTAATACTCGGATATATAAACAACCACGTAATAATGTTGGTGGTCTTGATGAATATTCTTGAGGATCGAATCCTTGTACAAATAATGTAGATTCTGTTGGTATTACATAAACTTGAATAGATCCGGTTGATGCGATTGGTTTTTCTGGTAAATGGGGTAATAATGGGGTACTAAATGCAACATTCCCATCAATTTCATTAACTGGGCTAGATACACGACTAGTCAACTGTTGAGGTGAGAATAATGGTGAATTCATATTGGCATGTGGGCTGTATATAATTATAAAAAGGGAAGAAGAGTTAATATAATTGAAAAAAAATAGAATTAAAGGGTGTTAATAAGGCATTTTCTCATTGTGGTATCGCTTTTTATAATTAATAAGAAAAAGAAAAAGCTTCTCTAAAGTTTTTGTGTGTGAAAGTGTGTATCATGCTTGTGGAGAATGTAAAAATTTTTGAGCTTGTTCGTCCCCTACCAATAAACGAACAATACAATATACCACGGAATAAATCTGATAAATCCAAATGGAATGAAATTGCAAACAATAGGAAAAAGAATTGAAACTGACTCTTTCTTTTTTTTAAGTTTTCAAAATTTTCAAAAGAAACAAAACAGGTTAAGAAGGAATCCATTTAACACAACAGTGAAAATTTGATACAAGGTGATAAGTCATGACTATGGGGAAGTTAATGAAGGTATCTATATACGAATAGAAACTAAATTCACAGCATCTTACGGGGTATCACAGCAAAATGAAATGTTTTGTTGTTACTCGATACTCACATGCTTAAATTTTAGCAAAGTCTAATCATGTCATGCGATTAATATGCATGATGATGATTTTGGCACCCCTAACTTTTAGAGACCAGCATGATGATTCTCTTGGCAACATTTTCAACCAAAACGGATATGACGGTTAGTGTTCCGGTTAGTGACCCTATGAAACGATGATGTACTTCTTTTGTATGAATAAGGCGTCTATGAGGTGTTATCTAACAGATAACAGCCAACACACTTTCCCCCGGTTATCGAGGGAGAGGTGCCGTATAAAGGTAAGTTTCTTTTTTTTTTGCATTTAGTTTTCACATTGCGGCAATTTTATGCTGAAGCCTTTTTATATCTTGCACAATCTTTGTGGTTGTATCGCGCGGGATTTTAGTTAAATCTTTACTGAGAGATTTTACTATACAGATCAATTTAATTTTCATAAATAATGTTCTAATCCCTCAACTAATAATCTATACATCTTATGGCTTATATAAGTTGCTTGGTACAAACGGTAACTTAGCAATTTGAGCATCTCTTAACTTACCTCTAATTTCAATCTTGACGTTACTTCCAATCTTAGCCTTCTTATCAATATATGCTTGAGCAACATTACCACCTAAAGTAGGAGATGGAGATCCAGAAGTAATGTAACCAATTTCAGTCTTCCCATCCTCAGCAAAGATCTTATTGTTGTCTCTTGGAGATGGACCTTTAGATACGACCCCAATTCTTCTTGATGTAAGCAATGACTTATCCTTGATTTGTGATAAAATGGTACTAGCACCATTGAAACCTGGATTACCTTCACGACGAGACTTGGCAATTAACCAAGTTAAAGAAGCTTGAATTGGAGTGATTTCTTCAGTTAATTCATGACCGTAGAGACACATACCTGCTTCTAATCTCAAGGAATCTCTTGCAGCTAACCCAATTGGCTTAACAACATCAGGATAGGTGTCGAGTAATTCATGGAAGAAAGATAATGATTGTTTAGTTTCAGCTTCATTAGAAGAAGGAATTGATAATTCAAATCCATCTTCACCAGTATAACCAGATCTGGCTAAATGAACATCACCACCAATGGTGGATAAGTTAACGAACTTTGATTGACCAAAATAGATCTTGGATAAATCTTCCTTAGTAAACTTTTGCAAAATGTCTTGAGATTTTGGACCTTGAATGGCTAATAAAGTACTTTCAAAAGTATCATGGTTCACTGAATTGAATTGCTCGGCTTCCTTCTTAATAAATGCGATATCTTTAGCACGACAACCAGCATTAGTCACCATATAATAATCATCTTCACCATGCTTAGTAATAATACAATCATCAATAACACCACCATGTTCATTCAACAATACTGACAAACTAAATTCATTAACTTTCAATAAATTTAAATCAATTGGGGTAATTTTATGTAATAATGCCTTAGCATCTTTACCAACAATCTTATGTTGTAACATATGACTAACATCGAACAAACCAACCTTGGATCTAACCCAATTATGTGATTCTATGTGACTTTGTCCCTGGTATAACACAGGCATCTCGAACCCGGCATATGGAACCATTTTCCCTTGTAATGCGACATGAGCTTCAAATAAGGGGGTTTTTAATAATTTACCAGCAGTAGCAGTAGAATTGAATCTGGCGGAAGATCTTAACATTGTGGGATAGTTAGGGATACGTATCGACAGAAAAAGAGACTTAAACAAAAAAAAAGTAAATCGAAAAGTTTTGAATTGAAAAATTTGGAATCGTATTTATGTGGAGTGTGATGGGGTAGTCGGAGTCTTCACCCTGCTTAAAAAAAAAGTTTTGACTCGTAAAAATTTCTAGAGGTTTAACGAAGTCAAATTTCTGTTTTTTGACTTCTTGTTCACAAAAAAGGAGAAATCGCAAAAATCAAAAAAATGCCTTACAAAAAACGTTCATATTAAAGTCTTTACACAAGTGGAGACTACAAAAGGTTATACACATACTAGCTTTAGATCCGAATGGGTCTCTGTATCGAATTTAAAACGAAATAAAAAAATAAATGGTCTCCTAACACGTCTTAAAAATACTCCGACACAACACAAACAGCAATCACCATCAAAACCATAACTATATAAATTGAAAGGGCCACAAGACTATGACCTAAGCCAACATACATTTCATCTCTTCTCTTTCTATGATAAATCACATGTCCTCCTTCATATCGAGTTAATCCCTTAACATTGCTTTCAAAAAACACTTTTTTCTTTTGGAAAACGATATATTGATCCATGGAAATCGGTTCATGGTTGATATAAAATAAATTAATCAAAATCTCAGTTGAATTATATAACCAAATAAATGGAATGGCTATACCTAAGAATAACCAGCGTATTTGTTTTTTGGAAAGAATTTTCCAAGATTCACATGAATCACATTTACATTCGAGTAAGTTAACATAATCAAATTGTTCCTCCATCGAAGAAAGGGACTTTTGTTCAAGTTTGTATCCTGTTGCTGACATTTAAGATAAAATAAATTTAAGAAAAATTAAATGGACTGATTGCTCATATTAGACTTTCAGGTATATATATGTATATATATGGGCTGAAAGTGTAGAAGTTGGGTGTTGCAGTTAGCTGCAAAATTCTTGCCCTAAAAATTAACGCTTTTTTCTTTTGCTTTTTGCAACGAGAATGTTCGGAAAATTTATTTCCTAATTGGGATACCGCAATGATAGTACAATTAAACATACTCTGAACAATTTGTAAACTTAAGCCTGAAGGGTCCCAATATCAATCAACTGCTCGGATACACCCGTTTTTGGATATTTCAGCACTCATTATTCTTTTGAAACCTTTTCAACATCAAGCCCACCCGTAAAATTTTACGATTCATATATAAAATTGTTTGTTACCTATGCGCTACCGAAGTTTGGTAGTAAAAATTTTGTTCTAGATTCCATATTTTGAAAAAGCTTGAATAATCTTTTGTAGAGAGATCAGTCACCTTCAATCATATGTCAACGATCGACATTAACAAGCTATCGTCATCTTTACAATCATCAAAGATCAAAGAAAGAAATGACGCGCTCAATTCATTAGAAGTAATATCAGTATCTAAATACAAATTGTCCCTGAAACAATTCAAAGTTTTACAACAAGCAATTCTTAAGTTAATTGACTATGAATCACAAGTTTATCACAACAACAAATCTAATCCAGTTGAAGTTAGATTAAGCAAAGCGTCATATTATTTACGTTCAATAACTGAGAAATCGGCAGAAGATTCTCGAATTAATGTTAAAAACAAGATTTATATTGATTTATGCCTTAACATCATTTCGAAATTTTACATAGAAGGCGAGTTGTTAGATCCTTGTGCGGTTGATTTGATGAAGACCATTTCTATTATTATCAATATACAGTATGTGAAAGAACATTTGAATAAGCGAGATTGGTTATTTATTTATAGGTTTTTATTGGAATCACTTGAAAACATCTTGCATGAAACTGATACTGCAATAACGTTGACTAGTCAGAATGAAAAGTTGTTTACTGAACTGTTCAACTCACTTCAGATTTTGTTACAATGTGATAAATCAATATCAGTTAACTATTTACAAATATATGACGATAATGAGAATCATATTCGGTTGTTGTCAATATTGGACAAATCGATTCATATTTTTAAAAAGGAAAGTTTGATAGTGATTATATTATTTCGAATAATTAACAAGTTAATTATGACCATGTCAACGATAGATTTTAGATTCATAAATAAACTTATCAGGTTTGGTATTCGAGTGATGATTTTCTTTTACCAAACGCAATGGGAGAAATTACAAGAACAATTTTTGATATTTTTGAATCTCCCTGCTACTCATAGATTATTAAATTTACACAATTTACCCAAACTAATAGGTGGGAATAGGGACATTTTAGATGATTTGATATATTCCGATGATGAAGATTCATCAGACAAAGAGGAGCATAAAGACGATAATAAAGATGATGTGCTATTGTACAACTTGAGAGTTTTGATCCAATATCTAATAACAAGATCCTTGAATAACGATTTCGAACTCAAACCAAACCAAATTGGATTATTGCATAACTCGGGAGACGAGTCAAATTGGTTCAAACTGCGATCGATATATTTGAAATCTCAAGATTATAAACCATGGTTATTATTGCGAGGGATTGCCAAGTTGTTGCAATCATATTTTGAATTAAAATTGAACTTGCAACAAACTTCAAATGATCCAAATGTAAGTTTTGGACCTTTCTCAATTCTTGGACAACATGCGTCAAACAAGAGGCAAAAGTTAGGTATTATTGGTGATTCGTTAATACATTCAAATAGTGTATTGGATTTTTGTAATCGTTTGATTCATTCAAAATCTTCATCGGATGAAACACAATCTGTGGGTTTGAAATTGATGATTTTCCATTTTGAAAATTATCAAAGAGACAACAGAAAGTCGAAAAATCCAAGTTCCTCGTCACTATCATCAGTATCAAAGACGGCTAGTTATGAGAATGGTGATAATAGTTTATTAGATGCAAATCATACAACTTTTGATTTTATGGTATCCACACGCGATGATGTCGCCATTGATAGAAATACGGTATTCAAGAACATTTTGGGCACTTTTGATAATAATCGATTGTCATTTTGGAGTTTATTAACTGCTAGATCAATGATAAATGATGAGATCAGATATGGAAATAAAGATCCTATAAAATCAAGCTATATTTCCCCAATTTTAAAGCTTTCATTCCTACTTATAAAGCAGCAGGACACATGTATGATCGCCTGCAGTGTAGTATTTATGATATTATATCATCGGTCTTTGAAGACCAAATTAAACCAGCTAGTGGATGATTCGATATTGACTCAATTAGAAACATTAATTGATCTACTGGAAATAAATGGTCCATTTAACATTTCTCATGAAAGTTTCCAGTTTTGGTATGCAATGAATAAACTATCTATTGAAGTGAATTTGTCAAAGAAAGATTTATTAAGTCAGCGTATTCAAGATTGGATGTTGGCAAAATGGGAACTCAGTTTTCAGAATAATTTAAGTGATGATTTATCCTGCTACGGCTTAGAAGATTTCATATTTTGGCTATCGGGAAATCCATTTGTGTATAATGCCATAGATGATTGTTCGGGAATATATGTTGGTGATTTAATGGAGGTTTTATATTTTACTGAGAATTATCAAGAATTGGAATCATTTTTGTTTTTACAAAAGCGGAACAGGTTAACTGCAAAGCAATTGGAAAATGGAATTATCGTGCAGAGTATAGCGAGGAGCAATCAACTTGAATTGTTATTATCTCGTATGATTGATACATTTGCAATCTATAATAGTGAAAATGTGAAAAGCAAGAGTTTTCTCCAATGGCTCATATTGACTCTGAAAGTATGCGAAGTTTTGAGACCTTCTTCGATGTTTAGCGACTCTGTCAATCAACTTGACTTTCAGTTTTCAATCGGAATGGAATCATTCAGACAATTAAGTTTTAGTAATGAAGAAGCACTGCAATTAATTGAAGTATTAAATAAAGAAATTCCAATATATTTTCAGACTGCGATTGTGACAAGAGACAGCTTTATATCAAATTTTCCTTACCAAGCATTATTAGAGATGTCGAAGGTTGAAAATTTGGAGAATATGAATAGGAAAACTGTTCCAAGAAACAATGCGTTTGAAGGACTAGACAAGGAGTTTGCAGAAGTCAGAGAGTCAAGTACGCCACTCTCAAGTGGAGCAAGTGATTGTTTGATGACGGTGTTGCAACTGAAATTCATAAGGAATAGAGCATTAGAAGCTCTCAGATTTGGATTAACTTTGGATCAAATTATGAAAGTAGATAAGGAAAAGCAATTTGCTCATATGATTGAATATACCGAATCATTATCTAATGAGAATCTTTTGCCTGCCATTTTGTTTATAATAGACAATAATCTTATTAAAGAAGATATTGACAATGGATACGTGATTAGATTGGCTAGATTGATTGGGGAACGATTACTTCCCGACGAGAAAGTTGAAAGGAGTGAGTTTGTATTAGTGGTTACATCTAAATTGTTAGCAAATATCGTGCCATCACTTATTACTAGTTCAGATGCATCGTTTTCGGCTGATTGTTATGAAATTTGTAATTGGTTAATTGAATGCGGTAAAAAAGACCTCATATTGACTGAAACAGCGGTGATTGAATATTGCACATTTTTGTTAGAATTGATTATTTATAATGATGAGAAGGTATTATCTAACAATGATTTAAGGTCTTTATTATTTGAAAAGTTTTCTAAATCAACAAATAACATCAAGTATCATTTATGGGAAGCCTTTGTGAGGTTGCAACAAAATTCACCATCGAATGAACAAGCCATGATTTATAATGAACTCTTCCAAAGTTTTGCTGACCCTCAACAATCAGTAGAAACTGGTGCAACATATGCAGTTTTCTTTACGAAACTATCTCAAGCTTCTTCTCAAATATTATATTCATCAATATTTAATCTTTTAGAATGTTCCAGGTTTCCATTTTTCATTCCATACTTGGAGATGTGCCTTGAAGAATTCTGTGAAATTATGAAACTTAATACTCCCCATGATTTATTCAAGTCAATGAAATTTGAAATTTTGAGGTGTTGGTGGCAATATGATGCTATTCATCAATTCCCATTTGCATTGTTTGGATATACAGACCTACAATCATTTTATCGGGATAACTATCGAGAATTGATATCAGTGGCATTATCCACTAAGGTCACTAGACCTGGACATAAACCTGTTTCGGAATTTGTTGAGCAGTTAGCTAATCTTAGGCATACAGATTCGAAAACTCTTGTTCGCGAGAGTTTGTCGTTAATCATTCCACTTGCGTATACCAAAGAAGGAGTTAGAAATGATATTTTTGACGCGATTTTCAATTATTTGGAAGAATCACTCAAATCGGAATTCAAGGCTAAGTTATCCATGATCACGCTTGAAATTATCAAGTTTGTTGATATATCAAAAGAAAGTTACTTGCAGGATTTAGCTTCTGGGAAAGAATCTGCTCGTTTTTTGGTGTCAGATAATGCTAGTTCTGTAATTGAGAAGCCAGGGGAACTTATGATATCGTTCAATGCAAGTGTGGAATTATTGACAAAATTGATTTCAAAATATGGGGATTCCGAAAATGAGTTTTGGAATGCAAAGAGAGTTTACTTCTTGCTTAGAAGGGTGTCAATAATGTTCAAGTACACGTATTCTGAAGCGCAGGTGATTTTATTATTACGCAAATTTAAATTCATATTAATTATGGGAGGTAAAGATTCTATCAACTTTGAAATCTGTCAATTACTTGTGAATATTCTTTGTCCGCTTTTGGAAGTTGAAAGATATGCTCCCGATATTATTTTGATTTTATTGTATTTGAAGAGTTTATATTATCATGAATATGATTTAGACGGTTCAGTGATATTGGTGGTTAAGATCTTGGGAGCCTTATCTCTCTCTATCAAACGAGAAACTGATTTTTATAAATTGATTGATTATTTGGATCATTTTATATCTCATATTGACGGGAATGAATCTCTACTGGAAATACTACGTTGTGCGAATGATATACTAGAAAGGAAGAAGGTTGGGTTAACGACGTTAATTATCGAAAACTGTTTAGATGAATTACATTCAGGATTATTGGACGAGTCTGCAGTGCTTCGATTAGTTTCAAGAATATTTGACTATGTGGACACCTTCAATCATGAAAGCAGGAAACGTCGAGTAGTGGAGGCATTATTGCGAGTGAATAGAGATGAGTTGACAAAGTATTCAAGAAGTTTTAGATTATGGATTGCAGACTATCTATCTGTATTTTATTTGAGTGGAGGTGCAAGAGATAGAATAGACGGTTTTGATATGAAGGAATATAAGGGTATTCCCGCTGAGCAGTTTGATACAGAAATAATGTGTTTCGATTGTGCATTTAAGAAACTTGTTGAGTATATCGAGTCTAGTGATGTTGAAGCCGCTGCATGTGCTGAATCCATTATTGGGGTATTAATAGGTATGTTTAATTCAAACAAGCGGGAAATACTCAAGTATTTATCGTTTCAACAAATATTTGAGCAATATCAGGATAGTGTATTGGCAATTGATTTCCATACATGTGTTCTTTTGAATGACAGAATAAACGTTGACTATTTGGGAGATAGCTTGGCTGATTTAATTGACAATTTTGGAGTATTATTGCATTCAGATTTGAATATATGGACGACGAGATTATACCTTGCAATTCTTCAAGAACTAGTTGCATATTCAAACGTTGCTCGCTTGTTGATCACTTTTGTGATCAATGTTCCAGATTTTGCGAAAGACGTCTTGCCAGAGTTGGTGTGTTTCTACTTGGTATTGAAAAAACAAGCGGGGGAATCTAAGGTTGTATCACTCTTGACTGAATTTCTTGCTTCAAGCAAGGCTGATCCGGCCGTCAATAGAATTTTTCTCAGGATTATTGCATTAATTAGAATTGGTGCAAAGAAGGGATTGGCTGCATTCTCTTCGGTATTCGGCAATCTTGATATTGCTACATGTTATAAGCTAGCAGCGCAAAACAAACTCTTCAAGACGGCTATGATGCTATTCGAGGATTCAATAAACTGGGAAGATACTAGGGGATCCCTCATTGACAATTACGAAACATTAAAAGTTGTTTACGAATCAATCGATGACAAGGATTTACTTTATGGATTGCCAGAGAAAACTAACCTAGAGTATGTAGTTTCTATGGCTTACAGCCTTGGGCATTCTGCAGAACAATTAGAGTATAATTGCGGTTCGTTTGATACCGATGTCGTTTTAAATGGGGATAGCAACAATACCGATATTATAAGGTCTATGTCTACTAGTGGTCTTCTTGGTGTATCGCGTCTCCTCAAGAAATCTATGAGTCTTGGAACAAATGACCTGGAACCTTATGAGTGGAGTTGGAAATTGGCAAAATGGGATCTCCCTTCAACAACCAGCTCTCGAAATGAAAATGAAGTGATATACAATACAATGAAGCAAATTCACGATTTCCCGTTACAGGCAAAGGAGTCCTGTCAAACAGCTCTCTTGAATTTACTTGATCAACATCCTTCTGGTTTTGGAGACAACTTAAGTGTGAAAGAATTTAAAGCGAATGGCATCAATTGGATGAAGACTATGTCAATTATTCATTCCATTTCTGATGTTTTTCTTTTCAAGGGAGAGGAAATAGTAGATTGTCTTGTTCCATTCAATACTCTAACAAATTGGTTTGAGGAATCCGATCTAGATATGACCGAAAATATCCTTTTGGCCAGAAGAGTAGCATTTCAATTACTAAGTGAACAATCAGAATTAGGTAACTTGCTGAAAGAATCGGTTTGGGTTGGTGCTCTAAATACCTTAGTAAGATATAACAATATTACAAGAACATGCAAGCAGCTGCAAAAAATGATATCTTCTACAATGATGATTGATCGTATCTGCTCTAGTCGGTTGGTCAAATGGTCAGATCGGATCAAAAATGGTGTTAAAAGTTTATCATTGTATCAAACGGCGCAAACACTTTGGGCACAGGGAAACACGGGGGTCCCGGTACTAATATTGAAGGAAATATGTGACACTGGTGGTGTTTCTTTGGAGGGATCGGAAGTTGATAAATGTTTAGTAGGAGCCACCATGATTAACTGGATGTGTGAATCGCGAGAAGAATTGGCTTCCAATATTATGGAAAAATATGTCTTACCTACGGCAGATTTGGCATTAGCCATTGAAGATCTTGAACAGCAGTCAAAAGTTTTCCGGCTTTTAGCTCATTTCTGTGAGCTCCAATATAAATCTCGAACACTTGAAGAACATATTATGAAGCTTTCAAAGCGAGTCACAGGAAAGAAAAAGGAAATTGATGAAATTAAAGAGCATTATGGTAAGTCTTCCGCTACAGACGAAGAAAAATTTGCAGCCAAAAAATATTATGCGAAGTTGAAAGCTCTGTATGCATTAGAAGAAAAGGATTTGAAGTTGTTAGTTAGAAGCAAAGAAATATTCTCGAATAAATCAGTCGAATATTACTTGAGGAGTATATTGGTCAATGACTATGTTGAGGAAGATTTAGATAAGTTTTTCTCCTTGTGGTTAGAACAGTCTCTGAATGAAGAACTAAACAAGTGTATTCATTCAGAGGTATTAGCATTAGCGAGTTATAAATTTATCAGTTGGGGTACACAATTGGTCTCAAGGCTAACTAGAGACTCCAGTGAATTTCAAAATATTTTAAAGGAGCTCATCATAAAGATGTGTGTGGATCACCCCCATCATGTATTATATCTCCTAATTTCATTAAGAAAACACAGGAAGATTGCCGAAAATCAAGCGAATGCTGGGTTAATCTACAAGTGCATGGAAGCGGATGCCATTTGGGATGAGTTGCTTTCGAAAAATTACACGTTTGTTGAGAAGACATTAGTTCCCATTGAGAGATTTACCGAAGAGTGCATACTGCTTGCTGAACTTAAACCTCGAGGAAAGGTGTTGAATATTCAAAAGTTAAGCAATTCAAACTACTGGTTGGACGAGTTGCCACCAATACCACCACCTACAAAGAGCTTGCAGGTTGATCTTACATTGAAGTACGATAAGGTACCTGTATTGGCAACTATAGATAGCAAAATATCCATAGCAACATCAGGGTTAAGCTTACCGAAGGTTGCAAAATTTCGCCTCTCTGATGGCTCAGAACATATGATGTTATTGAAGCATGGTACAGATGATTTACGTCAAGATTCGATAATGGAGCAAGTTTTTAACAAGGTTAACAATATATTCTCCAGAGACAAAAAATGCAGTACGCGTAATTTAAGAATAAGAACTTACAACGCAGTACCACTTGGCCCTCGATCGGGCGTTATTGAATTTGTCCCAAACTCACATGCCTTAATAGATATTCTAAAACCATACCATGAGATCAGAGATCAATTGAGTTTTGCAGATGCCAGAGACAAGATGAAGAAATGTCAATCACAAGATAAGGCAGTAAGAGTTCGTGAGTACCTTAAACTTTGCACAAAAGTTAAACCAGTTTTACGTATATTTTTTGAGGAGACGTTCCTAAGTGCTGATAGCTGGTTTGAAAGTAGAATCAAGTATACCCATGGCGTGGGTACCACATCAATTGTGGGGTATATATTGGGATTGGGAGATAGACATTGTAATAATGTCCTTTTAGACAAAAATTCTGGAGAGCCTATTCATATTGATTTGGGTGTGGCATTTGATCAGGGCAAAAACCTTGCTGTTCCAGAAACGGTCCCTTTTAGATTAACTCGAGACATAGTTGATGGATTTGGTGCATCTGGAGTAGAAGGTGTTTTTAAGAAATCGTGCGAGAATACTTTTAGAGTACTAAAAGATAACAAAGATCATATTATATCAATTTTGGATGTTTTAAGATGGGATCCCTTATACTCGTGGACATTATCTCCAATCAGAAAGAAGCGATTACAAACAGAAGAAACCACAATTGGTATGCTCACTGAAGAGGATGGTTCTGAGGCTGGAAGAGCGATCCTTATGGTATCTGATAAATTGAATGCTGAAGGTTTAAGCATTGAAGCAGCTGTACGTGAATTAATTCAAGAAGCAACCAGCCCTCACAATCTAGCTTTGATTTATTTCGGGTGGTCCCCTTTCTACTAGAATCCTATATGTATTAGTTTAAAAAATATACGTAAACAACTTAATATAAAAACATTAGATTAATTTCTTGTCAGAAGCGGGAAGATTGATTGCTGGAGGAACCAAGTAGGTATTCTTCTTGTTGGCAACAATAGTGTACATGACATACCATGCAGAAACAGCGCTGATAACACAAGTAACACCTGCACCAATTTTGCACTTATGGTTGCCGGTGAACGCGTTCCCAGCAACTAGGAACAATGTAATGTCCAAAGTTACAAACAACAAAAGCGTAGGAACGGTGCTTTTCACAATAGCTATTGTAACTACAGTAGTAACTAAAGCCCAACCTAGGAAAAAGAATCCAACGGCATTTCCGAGTTGCTCTGGTGCAGCAGCATAAGCAGCAGCAATCGCGAAATTAGGGAAGAAAATCAGAGCATATGAAAGGAAAAATGCTCCTAAACTGACAAAGATTGTACCATTAAGAGTTTCTCCGTTTGCCAATTCCCATGCACCTGCTAAAAATTCAACAATACCTCCATAAGCGAAAGTCAATGATAAAACAATACTCGATACTTCAACTCCCCCTGCCTCAGCAAGGTAAAGACCAAGCACGAAAGCAGTCAAACCAAAGCAAGCCCACCCAAGAGCAGAAGCATTTCCGTATTCGTGTTTTGCAGCTGGCCAAATTAAGGCATGACGCTCGAACTTTTGTCCGTTTAGAATGACGTATTCGTTGTTTTCTCCGGCATATTGCACTTTAGAATGAACTTGAGGGGATTCAACTGAATCTCTTTCGGCATCTTTATTGGAAGGGTTTGATTCGACACTTGTCATTCTTTTTTCAATTATTTTGCTTAAATCAGATAAAAACCAAAAAGATTGAAACCCCGGATTCTGTGATCTTTATATGGGAATTAGAAGGGGGTTAATGTTGCAACTTCATGATATCGAAGCTAAAATGTTGCACCATTTTTAGTTTTAAGGTTTGCTTGAATTCAATGTTTTACACCCATTTTGGATGAAAAATAAGGTAAAAACATCAACATTGATGCGACTCAACGCACATACGCTCAAAACCCAAGGCGGGGTTGGTTATATTGGGATTTAAACTTTTAAAAATCAGTTCTTATTCCTATTTCAGAATGGTTTAGAAAATATGCTTTGGATAGTGTGAATAACTATAAACACAAGATATAGCGTACAGATTAGTTTTCATGTTGTTGGGTATACCAACCACTCATGGCCATTGTGATGTCATACCCCCTGGTCTAACATATGAGGGTAATGCTGAAACAGAGTGATGTTAGTCTTTCTTCTTGCCTGCTTTATATCTTGTTTGTCCTATAACTTTAATTTTAATAATTAACCTTATGCTAAACTCATTTTTTTACTGGCGTGTATTGACTACAAAATAGAATTCTTTTTAACTACAGTTCAATTATGCACCCGCGTCAATATCATGTGAATGATTCTTCTGTGATGGATTTTTTTTTCTGATTCAACTGGAAATATGTTCCTTTCTAACTCGTGTAAAATCTGTGGCATTAAGCAACAGTCGGCAACGCTTATCCTTCGGTCCACAAATCTTTTCCTTCTTAGATAGGCCAAGTCTCTTGATAACGTAAATCAAGATGGATTGGATCGGTTCGTGAAAGATTGAATGGATTGAATGAATCAAGACACACTGGCTATTTTCAACCTAACCCAATTGGTGAAGGTATATGTTGTCGAGATTTAATTTAACCCTGATTGCACGAAAATTTCGGTAGATCCGGAGAATTATCCGTTCGGCACCATCTCTGATAATTGAAACCATAAGTGAACCATAAGAGTACTCCCAAGCATCTAGTGATTCAAATTAGACGACTTCACTGTGGTAAACACGGCCGCCTTTGGTTCCTTCAAGAATTAAGCGTTATATAATCTTCACTTTTACTAGCTTAATTTCAAATTATCTTCGTATTCGGTTAAAGAATTCACCCAATCCAAAAATCAGAAAACGTGCAATGCAATTTGGAAGATATTGCCGTGATACGTAGCCGATACCCGAATTTAGTGGTATCTATTGAAAACGAAAAATCAAGCAATTGAGCATACCCTAACGTAACGTCCCTCCCTCTGAATAATTGTGAATAGCGGCTGGGATAAAAGTAGCATAAACCTCTTTGAATCAAGAATTATCCGAGCGAAGCCACTATACAGAGTCGCCCATTTTCAGTTGACCTATGTTAATATTCCCATTTAGCTGAATCTCAGAATCCGGACTCCATATGCACAACTTTCTATGTAGTTCTATCCTCGAGAATCCACAGGTCTTTCAACATTTGGGGTCTTCTGGGGTTTTTTGTAAGTCTACCCTAGGGAGGTTGTGACAGTTGTCTTAATCTAAGGTGCAGATGTTCTTTATTTGACCTTGGGTTGAGAGAGAACATACTAAAATTCTACTTTCAAGTAGCTTTATGTGAATATTGGGCCACTTTTCAAGTAAATGCATAATTACACATCTTTGGTCGTAAACAAATAAGCTTTAGCCAAATGCATAATAATAATTGCAATGCTTCATTAACAGAAAAGTTACATGTCCTTTGATCTCAATTTATTCAATGATTCATTTAGAGTCCTCTTTAGTTAACCATTAGGAATTTAAAACTAAGGTATAGAAATTGGCTATTGATGAATTTACTAAGTAATTTATATTAGATAGTCAATATCAATTTACTCGATTGGTGTGGAAAACTTACAAAACAATATAAAGTTGGCTACTTGCATTACCTGATCAGAAATATACATAAAACTCACCTCATTTATATGCAATTGCAATTTCGTTCGGATTTTCAGTCGCCCAATATTTCAGCCGTTTCTGCAACTTACCTTCGTGTTTTCGCCTTTTACTCTTGGTACATAATGCAAAAATTTCCTAGCTAAGATGGAATTGCTTTTGAATCTATCCACGCAGGCATTCTCTTGGGTCTGAAAACAAAGTAACTATTTTCTCTGGTAGAGATTCCAGAAACACAACTGTACCCGCCGCACAATGCACTGATAGTGAACACAACGCCAGCTCCCTTGAGACAGCGAGAACTTTCTCTGATGAAAGCACCAGCCAATAAAGAGAATCCCAAATGCAAAGTATAAACAAGAGTATGAATAGAAATGTCGCGTTAACAGTACAAGCCAACATCATTATTGTAAACATCCCCCAACCGATAAAGTAGAACCCAACATTGTTCCCCAACTCGTGAGGCTGGCCATCATAAGCACGCAAAATGCCAAATGATTCAATATATATTGCGCCAAATGAAAGAAAGAATTCTCCAGAGCTAACAAAAGTAGTTCCTACGAAACAGTTCTCGCTCGCAAGCTCCCAGATCCCTGCAAGGAATCGAATTGCACCTCCGTAAAACATGGACAAGCCTAGTACCATGTTTGGTACTTTAATGCCCATTGCACCTGCAAGATATAATCCAAACGTAAAAGTGGTAATTGCAAATGCTGCCAAACCAAAAACTGCTGCATTTCCAAAGACATGATTGGGATAGCAGTTTAATGTACCTTCAGATAACCGTTCTTCCCAAGTATGAAATGGCTGGTGTACCTTGAAAATACTTTTGAAGGTGCATTAGATGGTTCTGCTCTGTTTGAAAAGACAAATTCTTCTGGCAGTCGGTCTGTACTCGATGCCATTTCGTGACGCGGAACTTTGACTTGGATAACTTCCGGATCTTCCAGTGTCATAGTTTTTGTTGCTAGCACAACATGAATCTTCTTTAAAAGTATGCTCATTGTATATAATAAATAGTCAAAGATCTCCCTCTTCGAAATACCTTGTTCGGGAACCTAGAGGAGTGCTTTGTGAATCGATAAGAATATTGGAAGAGTCAATATCTGAGAATAGTCTATAACTACGTTGAAGGATGGAGGGCAATCTTACTTGTGTTTGGGGTATTTCTTATGTTATTGAGCCAGTTGAGGACCGATATCAAGAGTACCAATTGTCCAGGTTTCCCAGAAGCGTTGTCTTTTGATTATTGTAAGTTCAATTATTCTTCTTGTTCTTTCCTATAATTTCTATCCAATAAAAATTTAGTGGACTCTCTGTCATAAGACTAGATATCTTAATATGTTGGAAACATGCACTGACCTATCTTTGACAAATAAAACATAGTGGTGAAATTCATAAGCTCGATCGAGAAAATAGCCTCCAAAGCTCGTCCTCAAGCCTTGGGTGTTTACGAGTATCCGTAGCCGACTTCATGTGTAATTTATCTGCCATGATCATGAAAAGTAAGGATATTTTGTACGCATTTTTGAAGTAACAAAAAAAGATATGATGTCATTCAAAAAGTGAATGTGAATATGCAAGCAAAATATCAAAACATCCAAGTCCTTCACACCGCTTGATCTTCCATCCTGTTTTGAAATCATGCTAGCATGGCATTTATGGATAACTATACAAAAGAGCCATTGCCTGGTACTATTCTTAAATTGCCATTATATATAGAAGATAAGACGACTGGAGAAATAATAAAAAGCTGCCAATTATGGCTTCATGTCTCAAAAGCTGAATTTCAACCAAGTAATGATCCCCAATTCAGCAATATATCGCTTACGGCTGTCTATCAAGAAGGTTACTTTCATACTGTTGTTACTAAAGCCAGTCTATCCAAAATATTTAGAAGCAATTCTAGTATGAATATTGAACCCGATGATTATTATCGAGTGTTTATCAACTTATTTCCACTTGACTTGGAAAGTTTGATTGAGAGTTATGAGTCGGAGGGAGAGCATAAACGATTGAAACTCAGTGCAAAATTGTTGGCTAGTAAGAGTGATTATGACGAAAATAACGAACTCTTGGATTTGGAAGATGAGCAGCCCAATCAAACTAATATTACCATTATGTTAAAGACTGACGCAAAACTATCGATTACTGTGGGTACATTTGAACTCAAAGCTATTGAGTTTGAAAAGCAGGAACATCTACAAGAGGAAAGCGATCTTTTTAATTGGTTGAGCGTGTATAATTATCAAAATGAAACCCTCCTTGAATCTCTCCAAGAGAGTAACAAGAGAATTGAAAAGTTGAAAGATGACAATTATTTGCTAGAGAATAATTACAAGGAATCTAAGAGCGATTTTAACAATATTATTTCTGATATGGAACTGAGGTTTTACCAAGTTTTAGATTCCAAGAAGGATATGATTTGGGAGTTGACTAAAACGGATCATCCCAAGGATAAATTGGAGAATTTGAATAAAGAATTTCTTGAGAACGAAGGCAAGTTGAATGTAATTAACCGCGATGATATTCCGAATAAGATCGATTCAAAATATGAAAAGAAGAGAAGGTTAAGTACGGCTGCTCGAGGAGGACGTAAGGAACCGAAAACAACAAAAAAGAAACTTACAAAGGGTAAATGTTCTACGGCTTCCGATGAAGGTGATGATATTTATTCCTCTCAAGACCTTTTCGAGTACGATGATGAAAATGAAGCTCCGGTTGCTCGAAGAACAAGACGGAAAACTGAAAAAGGTGCGATAGTTGATAGAGATGATGATTTGTCTGAAGTTTATTCTGATGAAGGCGTAAAAGCAGAATATCCATCTCCAATAGATGAAGATGTAAACTCAAAACATATCAATGATGCAATCATTAAAGAAGAGCCCGATTCGCATCCTTTGTTAATGGGCGTGGATAAACCCTTTTCTGAGTTACCAAGAATGTCTTTCAGAGAGAGGACAAGATCTCAACCGAGAATAAAGCTCGAGAAGGACTTGCTGTATTCAGTACCGCTTCGGAGTGATAGAGAAATTGTTGATGCTGCATTTGACAATGTTGAGAATGTGGGTCTCGAGGAAGCTGAGCATGATACTCAAGAGAATTCCCACGGTGATGGTGTGAATAGTGACGATTCGAATCAAGATAGTTACAATGAAGATGATCGTGGCCAAAGGGAGTCTGATGCTGAAGAGGAGGAGATAGGAGTTGAAAAAAATAAACCTATTACGACAGAAGATCACGAAGACACTCAACCGATAGAGGGTGCAAATTTTGAAACTCAAAATGAAAGTGTTATTGAAGATAGTTTACATGACAATAAAGCCGACAATTCCACAATTTCGCAACCTGATGAGACGCAAAACAACGCTGACGAAGAAACTGATTATAGCTCTTCCGAAGATGAAAAAGATAAAGAAGTTACAAAAAACCAGGATGATAAAGATCAAACTGAGGAAAACAAGTATCCAAGCCAAACACCAGCAAGTCAACACGATCATGAGACTGACTACAGTTCCGATGAAGATTAGGGGTTTTTATTTATTTGAGATGAGCAAAGGAAAACATCCAAACTTCAATACTATGTTCTTTGCCCATCGGATTGAATTCTTTTTTTAGCAGGGAGAGAAAGGAGAGAAAGAAAGAAAATTTTTCTCGTTAGTCAAGGTTCCCACCACCACAAGCAGAAGCAAAAAAAAATTCAAAGATTTCTTTTTCCCATTTTTGATCCCATCTTCTTTCAAGAAAATTTGTTTTGACAAAAAGGAAACTTAACAAGGTTCCTCCATATTCTTATAATAGATCACAAACGCGATTGTCCAAGCTCTCCTGCTTAAGTCATTTTTACGTTTTGCTTTCACTGACAAGTTTTTCATAATTTTAATTCACGCGCCGAGAAAGAGAGAATCAGATTGAATCATCGTCATCGCTCTCATTTACCACTGCCAATTTTTTTTCCATTTGTGTTCTTTTTCACACCTTTTTCCCGCTGAAACTTTCACGAAGATTATCCACAAGAATATACTTGAGAGGGAAGATCTATTCAAATAAGTTTTACAGAGGTCATTTCCATAGTTTATTCGAAGTTTTTATTGTGTTACTGTTATTTCCCCCCCCCCCCCACAATTTTTATTTTAGTTCTATTAAGAAGCATTAACGAGAAGTGTTTTACATTCTAGACTTTATTTCAGTTTTAATTTGGAAGTTATACATTATTATCTATTTTTGAAATCATAGAGAGATCAAGCAAAACTTTTCCTCCAGATTTCATTCGTTCATACAACTTTTACTATCATTTTTTATTTTCATTAACAGAGGTTGTTTTATTTCTTTAATTTTGGTGCATTTATTATTCATTTCAAAGGTTTATATATTATTTATTTCCCAGTTTCACTAACGTTATTAAAGAAATTATGTCTTACTACGATCCATATCAAGGTATTCCTCAACAATATATGTCCCAACCATACTATCCTCAATATTATCCTCAACAAGATGAGCAAAATGTTGCTCAAAATCCACCAGCTGTTGATACAATCCCAACATCTTTTGATCAATATCCTCAATATCAAACTGATGCTCAGTACAACAATTTTGGCAGTAATTCCATGGAGGTTCAAGGAAGTATCATTTCAAGTACCAACACCACTAACGAATTCTATAATGAAGAAGGGGTTTACATTTCTGGTAATAATGGAAGCACATTTCAAAGTAATCAAAGTTTGATTAACCCAAGCATCTCACAAGGTGGCCAATTCAATGCGGCAGCTAGTAGTCAAGGTACTTTGATTAATGGTGGCAATGGAATCCAACCACAAGCTCCACAATTCCAAAGTGAACCAGTGTTTAATCAACAAGGCAACAATGGTTCTCATAATGCAGTTGCTCCATCAAGAACTGTCTATTTGGGAAATATTCCATCTGATATTCAACCTAATGAATTGTTGGATTATGTTAGATCGGGTATTCTTGAAAGCGTAAGAATTTTACCAGGAAAAAATTGTGCGTTCATCTCATTTGTTGATCATCAATCGGCATTATTATTCCATTCTGATTGTATTTTGAAAAAATTGAATATTAAAGGGCATGATATTCGTATTGGTTGGGGTAAGAATAGTCCAATTTTGCCAGCAGTCTTGGAAGCCATTCAACGTGATGGAGCAACCAGAAATGTTTACTTAGGTAACTTGAATAATCCTACCAATGGTGAAATTATTACTGAAGAAGAATTGAGAGAGGATTTATCTTGTTATGGTGTTATTGATTGTATCAAGATTATTCCAGAAAAGGGTATTGCATTCATTCACTTTTTATCTATTTTAAGTGCCATCAGATGTGTTGCCAATTTGCCACTTAAAGACAAATACTTGGATAAGAAATGCTTCTATGGGAAGGATAGATGTGCATTCATTACCAAAACCCAACAGCATAATGCCGCTCAATATTTGGGATTAGCACCAGGAATGGAGCATATCGTCACTGCTGCCGATCGTGAATTTATTTCATCTGCATTAGTCCAACAATCTGCCGCTGCTGCCCAAATCGCTACTCAAGCAGGAGGTGCCAATAATTTGGGTAACCGTACTGTTTATTTAGGTAATTTGCACCAAGATTCTTCAGTTGAAGAAATATGTAATGTAGTGAGAGGAGGATTGTTACAAAGTATAAGATTTTTGAAGGAAAGACATGTTTGTTTCATTACCTTTATTGATCCTATTGCTGCCGCCCAATTTTTCGCTATGTGTCAATTGCATGGTTTAACTATTCACAATAGAAGAATAAAGGTTGGTTGGGGTAAGCATTCGGGTCCATTATCCAATGCTTTATCGTTGGCTGTCTCCAATGGTGCTTCTAGAAATATTTATATTGGTAATATTACTGATTTTGATTATTATAATCCTCAAAAATTGAGAGATGATTTTAGTAAGTTTGGTGATATTGAACAAATCAATTATTTGGAAGAAAAGAATTGTGCATTTATCAATTTTGTTAATATTGCTAATGCAATTAAAGCTATTGACGGGATTAAATCATTTGATGATTACAGGAATTTGAAGATCAATTTTGGTAAGGATAGATGTGGAAATTTACCTAGACAATTCCAAAATCAAAATACTGTTCAAGGACAACAATTGAGTGGATTAGATAATAGCTCATCCAATTCATTTTCTGATAATGACTTCAATAACGGTGACGATGTCTCAATCCATCAACAGCAACCTCAGCAACAACAACAACAAGGTTCAAACATTATTAATAATGAAATCTAACTTGCATTACAATTTCATGTATCCAAATGGCCATATCATATATTAGTTCTTGTTTTGGTTTTGGTTTATTCGTTGGTTCTTTTTATTTATTTGCTTCCCTTTTATTCATCTAAATTAATAGTATTACTACAATAGATCTTTCGTTTCATATATCTATATGTGGAGATACGTGCTTCTTTAAGTTGGCATTATAGTAATATCCTCTTCATTTCAATAGACGAGCGATGCTGATTTATTTTTAACAAAGGCATTCTATATTCTCTTTTCATATTTTGTAGCATTATATTTATTATAAAAAATATACAACCTATCCTCTTATATTAATGGAATTACTTTAATGAATATCATCATAAAGACAAACACAAGAGCCAACGCAATCCCTACTTTAATCAAGAATACTAATCCAATCTTGCCGCCGGTTTTGTTCTCAAGATAGTGATTCAAATTACGATCAATAACTTTAAACAAGCTAGCATTCTTAATCATGTTTTCATTCGTTTGATCCAACAACGATAAATCTTCACCAAGAAGCTTGGAACTAAATCTCACAGCACTTGATTTCAACGTTGATGTCAATTCACTCAATTCGTTCAAGATATCTTCTTGAATAGATTCATGATATTCGTTAATTTTGATAACATCATTTTCATTATCCAATAATGAAGTCGTTTTCCCACCTGATAATAATCGTTTTCGTAATGACAGTAAATCTTCTTCGGAAATCTCGACGGTATTATCTAACTCGGCACTTGGCTGAATTGCTTCAGTTGGTGTTGTTGACTGACTTGGTGGTGTGTTTTGCGATTCAAAAAGACTGATTAGTTTTGAATTTACAAAGATTCTCTCGTCAAGAGTATTGATGTATAGTTTGTTCAATCGCAGATGTAAGTCATGATATGATTTGTTGTGTTTATGTTTCTCCAATTCTTTTGCTAGATTGGCTAGACTTTGTTTGATTTGTTGGAGTTTGAATTGGTTGACGTAGGGAGATACGGGGATTGTATATTGATCTGTTTGTCTGAATGTGAGTAGATCTGGGATGTTTAGGGATTGAAGTTCTTGTGTATAGTTATCTAGTATTGATTCTATTGATCGTATTGATATTTGTGACATTGCTGTGGTGATGTTGATGCTTTATGCTAGTGGTTAGGGTGGAATGGTAGTGGTGGTTTATGACTCGAAAAAAAGTGCAAGTTATATTTGAGTAACAGAATATGGTTGCTCAACTAGCAATAAGAACCTCTCCTAATAGCTACAGCGAAAATTGAAAGAAGTTCTACTTCAAAGAAAGCTACAATTGTAATCCATTCTACTACAAGTTAATAAAAATGTAAGCCCAACTACTATCAAACAACGATCTACGGTATATATAAAATGATCGTGGTTAGCGAAAAAGGCTAATATATATTCTAAGGATTCTAAGAAAACTGAATAAAATGTGTCATTGACAAATTGTATGGAGACAATAACTGTACTCCAAACAACGGCGTCTAGACTGCTACTGTTTTGTATCTTCTTTATATCCTATTTGACATAAGGAAGAAGAAGAAGAAGAAGAAATTACAAAGGGAAAATTGGAAAGCTAATTTTTTTTCAGGTTGACCTGAAGAGCGATGATCTCAAGAATGTCATGTGACTGTTTTGTTCGTTTTGCACGACCACGAACTCTCTCTCGCTCACCAATAAAGTTGGATCTAAAACCATTATTCTATGTTTTGTGCAAACAAAATGCCATATGAGAGATACACGAAGTTCACTGTTATGATTGCTAATTCTCAACCTCAACAAATACACATAGGTGAATCCTTTTTTTGTGTTGCAATTGTGTAGTCGTACCTTGAGTTACTCCTTATAAATTGCTCAAATCTCAATTATTGAACCTATAATCAACTGATACAATCATGTGTGCTATCTAAATACAATTTTCCTCATTTCAGGTTAATGAATGTCACCTTTTGTCATTTCTTCTCTAGCTTAAAATGGCAAGATTAGATAGTATAACGCCAATTGTTATAACTGGACAACAAAGAATAAGTAAAACAATTAGAATTGAAAACAACCGCCTCTGTAAATATACCAAAAGAATTTGATCAAAATCAAATTGGGTCTGGACCTTTTCAACTTGTGTTCACAAATGTAATAAGACTGTTTTGGTGTAAAAGAATAACGCCCGTGCTCGGTTATTGTTCTTCATTTTGTAACTGAAAAACAAAATTGTTGCACGTTTCCATAGACCTACTAGTTTATTCCATAGAGTAGTGAACCAGAATGGTTTTCTCTAGTGAATCATATTTGTAGTTGTCATATGGTTATTGTAATTACTTGGATGGTTATAAACTTCAACATTGATTAATAGAAAAAGAAATTGCAAATTGAAACTTCCTCGGTGGAAGTCTCAAACCAAAAAATAATTTTATTTTTTAGTTTGAATGCTGCAATGGAAGCCTAAAACCAGATTTTTAACAATAGAAAAAAATAAAATATTCTCTCAAGGAAATTTTATTTTATTGTTGCAAACTCAGAAACAAATAATATTTTGTTTCGTTATTTTTGACTCAAGTTGGAATGTCAAAGGATTTCCAAGGAAAAACGATTTCGACCCTTGTTCATTCGATCCATTCTTATATGATCACAACATCCAGCATAATCTATAAATAACATCATTGAATGTAAAGGAAGATTTTCCACAATTGTTACTTCTTTCTCTGATTGCATTTAACACACGCACGGAAATAAACGGCTGCCATTCTCATTTGTTTCACACAAATGTAGCTAAAAATGCACAGACGTAATTGTGCGTGTTTTAATACGATTACACAAACTTTAAACTTTTCAATTTAGATCAAACACCGAAACGAGGATAATATCATTTGCAATATCTTACAGTTACACGGCGTATAAGAGCATTGACAACGGTACTTCACTAACTTTAAACATAAATCTTGTTGCTGGGGAAGAATATAGATCATGAATGTTTCGCAACTTGTATGGTAGGCAAATAGTTTGCAGCACATTTCGCGTCTTTGTCATATCAAGTTTTTGAAGTCAAATGTATAGCATTCTGCCTAAGAGTTTGATGAGGGGACTGATATCATCGGTGTAATTGACATATTGATATGTGGCCCCATTAAAGAGAACTGACAAAGGTGTTAGAAGACGGTTACCCCTATATATATGATTTAGCGCTAGGCTAACTCGTTTGATTGTGTACTCTGGAGTGGCATGAGTATTTTAAAATTTTAGTTGCTGCTCCTTTCGTTGCTATGTAAACCTATCTTCATCAAGGGTACACAGATGCTTTATGGAAGAAAAATCTTATCTTAAAAAGGGAAAGATATTGGATTTACATCAAGTTTTACTGTCGTTTGAGCATACAAAATATACAAGTTTTCTATTAGGGTCGACCTGAATTCATGGGGTGTACGTCTATGGAATTGAGGAACAAAAATAATTGTTTTGTGGTGAACTCTTGATGTATTAATTAACGGCTTATTCAAATTCTTGTAGTAAATAGTTGTAGGCTCACTATAGTATCTAGGGTCTTTACTTTAGAGCAGGTCCAAAGTAGGTAAAGGTCTACGTGTTAGAATGTCCAATGTTTTCGGTCTGTTTCAAATATGTTAATTGGAAGAGATCTATGACGTAATTAACATGAACGGATATGTCACGTGAAACTTGTTAAATAAGCTTTTTTAAATTTTTTCCACTCCTTGAACTCTTTTTGGTTGTACAAAAAAAGGTAAAATCTAAATATGTGTGTGAAATTAATAGATTCCTTAACCATCCCCACCAGCTTGTATTCTTCGATTGAATGTGAGCCTCAAAAAATTATGGGGAAAAGGTAGATAGCTAAGCTCAATCTTTAGTTGTCACAGCAATCAAGATTCTTTTGGGGATATCAAATCTCTTAGTTTACACAAGACATCTTTTGTTTTTATGGCAGATGTCAAGGGGAAGAGTTCCTGATTTAGTAGTGAAATTACAAGAGAATATTTTTTATTGCTTAGTTATTTTTTAATGTCTCATGGAAAAACGACCATTTTATTTTTTTGAATTATGATTTCTATCGCATAATTTTTCTTTTTTTATATCAATTTATTAATAGAACTCTGTTTAGACAACTTAACGTGCAATTAAGAAATGCAGAATGTATAATATTGAATTTTTCTAAAATGTTGAACATAATGAATTGATGATTGAAATGATCGTGCGGAGTAAAAAGTTAGCTTATACGTTAGATTTAATGTGAAGTACATATAAAACCACAGTTTGTAGCACAGATTTCGATTAATATTAAAATCACTAAAAAATATTAGATTTGTAAGAGATTATTAAGAAAATTATTAAGTGTCTGGTGTTTTATTTTCATCAAACATCACACAGTCAATTTAAAAAATATAAGCTTAAAAAAATGCAAAAAAATATGAGATTAAAAATAAACCAAAAGAGACAGACAGACAGACAAAAAAATTTCTTCCAATCCTTAAGAGATTTTTGTTTTCCTTTTTAATTTGTTCACTCTTTTTTTTAGTTTCTTTCAACATTCAACAATTTGGTCATTCCCTTTCTATTAGAGATAGCTTTAACTAAGTAACAATTGCGATTGGTTGCTAATAAAACATCCAAACAAGAAAGACCAACCCTCCAAAACACCATCAATTAAAGTATTAAAAAGAAAAAGTGTGAATTCTTAATCTGATCCCCTTTTTGTTAATCTTTCAATACGACACACAACAACACCATAATCATCATCATTACAATTCGTGAACTACACACATAGAGAGAATCTACCATTCCTTTTTATTAACATCTTGCATCCCACATACCATTCATTTTGAATGACCTAGGCACATTCCTTCTTAACTTCTATCAAACTAAACTACATACAAATCTATACCCACGCATATATATACATTCATATAATAATGAATCCAAAATTACTTCTTGCATTAATACCACTAATAACGCCCATCTATGCCGATGTCTGGCAAGAGGCAGGTTGTTATGCCAAATCTGAAGTTGATGTAAGTGGTGGTAAAGTTTATCAATTTCAAAGTTCAGGATATTGTCAACAACAATGTCAGGGTATGAGAGTCGCAGCTATGACTAATGGGAATACTTGCGCCTGTGGTGATACTGCTCCTAGCAAAAAGGTAGACCTGAGTAACTGTAACAAACCCTGTACTGGTTACCCTGATGATATCTGTGGTGGATCCAACTATTATACAGTTTATGTGAATAGAGAGGTTGATGATGGAGAAAGTAGTGACGCAAAAAGTGAAGATGACGAAGACTCTTCCCCTTCAACTTCCAGTTCGACATCTTCTCGTTCTTCAACATCTTCCAAATCATCTGCATCAACTACTACGTCATCAGATTCGACTTCTTCAGATGACCCTAGTTCAGTTCCTCAAACAACTGTCTTATCAACAGTTACCTCTGGTGATCAGCCTCTGGTTATTACAAAGACAATTTTTAATACTCCATCATCAAGTGCACAACCAACCCAGACCGATTCCCTGACTACTACAAGTTCTTCAAGCAGTTCTGATGCTTCGGATAATGAAAGCAAGAAAATTTCTGGTGGAGGGATTGCCGGTGCTGTTGTTGGAGGCATTGCTGGTCTCGGTTTAATTGTCGGTTTGATTTTTTTCCTCCTCAGACGCAATAAGAAGAAGGATGAAGAAGATTTTGATGATATTTTTACCTTATCTGGTCCAAAGCATGACATGACCCAACCTAGCTTAAGTCCATTCCTTATGTCAGGAGGATACAACAATTTCGATGCATCACAACAATCTAATCGACTACAAGGAAACTCAAGAGTGGCCAGTACCGTCTACGGTCACGATTACAAGAATAGTAGCAGTGGAGGAAGTGCAGGTGATCAATCATATAATGATCAAAGCGATCATGGATATGGCCTGGATCCAAATTATGTAGGACCAGGTTCTCCTCCATACCCACAAAATGCATACTATCCTGACATGCCACCACCTGAACTTGGTAAGAGGAAATTGAGTGCTGGATCTTTACCAGATATGCTTGCTAGATCAGGAGAATTAAAAGTGGTGAATAATTAGAGTCCCTTTTGATCAGGGCAAAGGGAATCCATTCTTTGTTTTTTATTGCTACTATTTTTACATCATGTTCCCTTATGGTTCGTTTTAATTTATTTTTATTTCAGAGTGTTTATATATACCACTAGATTAGTGCTTTCTTTTTTGCTTTTCTTAATTTCTTATCATTCTCATTATAATTAACAATCTTGGTAAGGTTTCAATATCAATTGTAGTCACTCAATTAACTCTTGTTTGTTTTCAATCAGTCTAGAAGTTTTAAAATTAGACAATTAAACAGGGCGTGTGTTTGTTTATTTGCTTCTTTTGCGGATTGTTGTCATGGAATCGCATATCGTTTACAAGCTTTCGGAAATCGCGCTATTGATTTCAGGAACAATTAACGCCGAAATGCGAATTGTTTGTTTATGGTTCTTTGTTGGGGTTTGATTGTTGTTGTTTATGAATTTCTGTCAGTTTGCAGTTTTGGTTGGCCATCAAAAAAAATAATCTAAAATTTGCAAATAATAAAAATATTCTCTCGGACGATAATCTGGCACATTTCAGACTAAGCCTCGGCGTTGCAACACAGGGGCACTCCACCGAGAAAAATATCCCTTACTGCCATTTGCATGACCATGCAAAAATTTCTTGGGAGTTGAAATATAAAAGGCTATGCATTGGTTAAGTAGAGTGTGCTTACTTAACACTACCAAAGCACATAATTGCATATGTTGTGCAGTTTTAGATAGTACAATTGTTTGAGATATTATCCCCTATTGTAGAGCTATTTGTTAAAGACGGCTGTCTTTTAGAAGAATCTATAAAAGTAAAGGCTCTGCTACTGGCCATCGCATGTTAAGTTGCTTTAAATATGGAGAGTATCTACATTATGCAACCTAATACTGGTTTCGCTTCGCTTATACGTATAGTAATTGATTCTTCCTTTTATGGAAGTCCTTTTTTAGGTTCTGCTAATATTTTTGATTTTTTAAATATTTATTGCGAATTGTTGCCAAAAACACTACACATGAATTTCGTAAATTTTGCATCTTCTCGTAAATATATAATCGGGCCAGATGGACAACGAAGTTGAAGAACATAGTTATATCGCAAGAATTAATTCCAATCAATTAACAAATTTTTAGTTTTTACTTATAATCGCTGGCATCCCTGTTTGCCTTGGGCATCCAAAAGTACCAAACCCTTGAAATGATTGTTAGGAATGACCTTCTAACATCTTCTTTTTTTAACTAAGAAGTTGAAACATTCCCTATCTATTTAAATAACTAGGCAAGTGGTTAATTTCGAGATGTGGTCTGAAATTTGAAAATATCGACATGTTACGCTTAATTCAGTGTGGTTCACAACGCAATTTAAAGAAAATGGCTGCAATTTTCATTTTGTTTGCACTTCCAGAACTGAAACGTATCACGTGCTTATAGGAAACGTTTAGGGCTACAGCCCTGGGTCATCTCGCACTCGGTTACCCATCACACAAAAAACAATTTCCATTAGCACATGGTAGCGACCTTTTCCTACGATCGTGAGCGAAATTTCCATTGGAACAAAAAAAATTTTTCAATATATTAAAATATCATATTGTTAAGAGTTCTTTTTCTTAGTTTCCTATATACTATAAACCACATAATAATCAAAGATGTCTGGTTCAGGTGCTTCCGGTAACAAATTCCGTATGTCTGTATGTGTGAAGCCTGCTTTTTTAATGACTAGACGAAATATTGCAATTGTATTTGGATGAATATTGAATGAGTGGTGAAATGACTATGAATAAGGTGGAGATGAAAACATATGAAAAACAATATAATGAATGAAATAGTGTAAATTGATAATGCTGAATGAGAACGAAAGGATGGAGTGAATATCGTACTTGAACATTCCGGGTTTTGGATATTACAGCTGAAAGACGATAAAAGAAAGAAGTCCAGATAGTGTGATAAAATTCTCTAAATGGAAACCAAGAACCAATCAAGAACCACATACCACATCAAATACTACAAGAATCTTCGTAATTACACTTTTAAAAAGTCAGCAAATTCCAGTTTAAACTTATACCTCATTGTTCACCTTCACTATGAAATATTGCAATATTTTATATCATCAAATTTCCAATAAATTATACTAACAAAAATCTCATATAGTTAGCTTTACCAGTCGGTGCTATCATGAACTGTGCTGACAACTCTGGTGCTAGAAACTTGTATGTTTTAGCCGTCAAGGGTATTGGTGCTAGATTAAACAGATTACCAGCCGCTTCTGCTGGTGATATGGTTATGGCCACTGTTAAGAAGGGTAAGCCAGAATTAAGAAAGAAGGTTATGCCAGCTATCGTTATCAGACAATCTAAGCCATGGAGAAGAAAGGATGGTGTCTACTTATACTTCGAAGATAACGCTGGTGTTATTGTTAATCCAAAGGGTGAAATGAAAGGTTCTGCTATCACTGGTCCAGTTGCTAAGGAATGTGCTGATTTATGGCCACGTATTGCTTCTAACTCTGGTGTTGTCGTTTAAACATAAGATTTATATAATGTACAGTATAGTTAGTTTCTTAATATAAAAATTTGCGGATTTCATTTAAACTTTATTGATAATACTTAATATTCCTTTGTTCAATGTTATTTTATTTATAATATTCTACAAAAGCGTCGATGTATATATACTTATAATAAATACGTCTTGGTTTATTTATCTTCATTAGTTACAGTAATACTAATGTCTCCAGTAGTTATATCATACTTTCTAACGGAAGAGGAATCATCAGCTGGAGCAGCCCCACCATTCGTTTGTTGACCAAGACCACTTGAACCCTCGTTTATATCACCTGGGGTCGTGTCATAGTTGGTAGGATATGGCAATGTAGCTTGTTGTTGTTGCTGTGGTTGTGCAACGAAATATCCTTGATATTGCAGTTGGTCTTGCTTTCCAGCTGGGCCGCCATTCACGGCAACAAATTGGGGTGGAGTGTTGGGTTGAGGAGATGATGGGAAGTACTGAGGTTGTGGTTGCATAGGCTGGAGTTGTTGCTGAGGTTGTGGTTGTTGGGATTGTTGACTAGTTGATTGAGTCACAGTTTGCGGCTGTAATGATGGAGTGATCGTATAATATTGTTGTTGAACCGGGTCATAGAATTGTTGTGCTTGCTGTGGGGTGGCTGGAATATAATAATGATAACCGGAAGGTGCTGTTTGGTATTGTGAAGGTTGAATTACATGAGTTCCGGCTGGAAGGTTAATGTTGCTTCCGATGGAATCGGTTGGGACTATTTGGTGCCCATGTAGTGGTTGTGGAGCAGCTCTCTGTGGTTGTGGCTGCTGATGCTGTTGTTGATGATGTTGCGCAAGAACACCACTTTGTGGAGTAGCTGTCAGTTCGTGCTTTGGAGTTTCAACATAAGATTCGACAGCAGTAATAATTGTCCCATCACTATTTATCATATTAGCAAGTCTTGGTGATTGACTATTCTTTTGTGAGAAAGTCGAGGATAACCTATTGACATTCCCCAATGAAGTTGCTTGTGACAAAGGTCTTTGTCGAGGAAGACTTTGGGATCCATTAGTTGAATTAGTTCTGAGTGACTTTGATCTTGAATGCAGAGTAATTGAAGGAGAAAGGGCGACGGTACCATCAGTAGCTCCCCTTCCAGTCGTTCTTGCTCTGGAACTTGGAGTTGGCAACCCACTAAGTTTCTTGATATCATTGTACCAACCAATCATATTTTCATAAGTATCAGTTTTGAAAGTCCAATTATGACTTCTATGGATCAAACCACTACCCAGCTTTGAAACTAAATAAAATTTATAAGCACCAGTTGGTTTACCATCATCTCGAGAATGTTCAGTAACAGTACAGGAATCAAGTGAGAGTGACATCACTGGTTGTGGCTCCTTCTTTCTATCATTGGTTTTGAATTCATGAATATAACTACAAGTGAGAACATACCAACTTGTGGAATAATTCTTTAAGTATTTTGATCTTCTTTCAAGATATCCTTCTCTAACTGAAACATTTAAACCCGAGTTAAAATTTTGAATTCTTAAATCATTCAATTTTCTTCGTGGGATTGACAAGTCTATAAATGTGCCATTCTTAATTGTAGATGTATTATTACTAACTGCAGTAACTCCCAAGTTTGCCGATGGTAAATTACGGGAAATGAAAGCATCATATTCAAAAGTTGTTTCTTTACTAAGGAATCCATTGTTGAGGTTGGGTATCAAATAAGATGGCATTGTTGAATTTTCAACACTTATCAAGTTTAAAAACATGGATAAGTAATTTTGAATTTCTCCAACGACAATTGCTTCCAATTTCCCACCAGAAGATTGTAAATTTGCAAAAGCATCATAAAGATAATTCTCTTCTGTCATTTGTCTCTTTAATTGACGATCTAACTTAAGCTTAACCAAGTAAGGATCATTTTTAGTACTATATTCAACCCCATCATGATGTCCGGCATTAGATTTATAGTCAAGTTTATTACAAAATTCAATTGCCTTGTTATATTGTGTAAGCAACAGTTGAGTTTCAGCCAATTCTTTGCCTAAATTAGTTTTGAAATCATTCTGGAGGTTTTTGATTTCTTTAATCTTGACAAGTAAATCTTTTCTCAATTCTTCTAGTTTGGGGATAATTATTGTATTAATATCTTTCAATGTTTTTGATGAATTTGCGACATTTTGCTGGTGATATTTAGCAAGAATGGTAGAAATATCCTGTATTGATCCATTTCCAACCGGTAAGAAGAATTTATTAATCAAATTTGCATCTTCTTTATTCAAGCCACCCATTGTCGAAGAATTTGAAGATGAGGGACCATTTGAAGGAGAAGCAGCTGCAGCAGCCGTACCACTACCAACGGCAGCACTTAATCCGACAGCTTGTTGTAATCGTAATTGTTGTCTAACTATTTCTCCTTCAACACTAGCGTATTCTCTCAAGTAGTTGACTAATTCCTTGATGATTGCTCTGTAGGCTTGAAATCGATTAGCCATAATTTCAGTAGGATATTCATTGATGGAGGTGAAGTTAAAAGGTAGTGCAACCGTTAACGGGTTATGTTGTTCGTATGGCATGATGATTGTAGCTTACTATGTTCAGATGTATATATAGTTAATAAATGTACTCGAATGAATGGATATATAGTAAAGTGCTCCTAGTAAATTGCTTAAATTGGGTGGTGGTGGTCTAATTGTAAATATTTAAGTGGTTGTTATAAAAAAAAATTGTGAAACGCAAAAACAGAAAGAAAAGCAAAAAACAAAATTTAAACTTGAAATTTTAAGCAAAATGAAAAATGAAAAATGAAAAATGAAACAGTGGGCAGTGGGCAGTGGTGGTAGTATCAGATAGGGAAGTCAGCTCTAAACAGTAAATGTAAGGGTGTAGAAGAAAGAGTAAATAGAGAAGATGAACAAAAAATAGAATGGAAAGTTAAGGTTTAAAGTTCTTTAGTCACTTGAATGATTGTAAGATATTTCACTTTGTATTTAATACGAATAACCTTAATGTAGATTTAGCCAGTAAATCACTCCATTGAATATTAATAATAGAATTGGTACAAGGACATCTCAAGATACGATATCATCATTAATTTAAATAATTACGTTACATACAACAACAACATACATCAAAATAGACGATCACCAAAACAACAATAACAAAGTAAGACAATACAAACAATAGTTGAATAATGCTGGCTTCGAGAAGAATGCACAGCCCATTGTTGTTCACTTTCTATAAATACTATTACACTTATATATACAATCACTAACCAGCCTCTTCTTTGCTCCTCATGCCAGGCTCTTGCAGATGTACATAATCATCTAATAGATGGTGCTTAAAATAACATCCACACGCAGTTAATAATTCCAAATATGGAAACTCTTGCGACTCAATTTTTTTCTTTTATTGATTAATTACGTCATAGATTAACCAGGTAATTGAAATTCTTGAAAGTAAGTCAACCCTCGCCTCCCACCAGTGGGAATGCTTTTATAGGTCAAGAGAGTATACTCATACTATAGATTAATTAAGGGGATGCAAATACATTATATGCAATACACTAACTACATGAAAATAAGTTCTAACTCATGTGGCTTCCATTAATCAATCCTTCTACAAATAACAAGCTGCTACTTTTCTAAACCCTCCAAACAACTAGGTAACACAACTTCAAACTTGTCACAATACAACTGAGTCTGATTATTAGGATAATATTTCGCACTCTTACTCTTCTCTATTCCTGGCACTTTTTCAAAATTTTCAGGTACAATAAACTCATCATCAGGGTTCTTATCTAACTTAGCCAACTGCAACTTGACCAACGGAAGTAATTCATTTATCAATACTAAGCTTGAAGGATCCCGTACCACATTTCTGGCATTTATACCTCTAAAACTATTTCCATGAGTTTTGACATAATCTTCAACTACCTTACTAATCGCAATTGCACGTTTACTATAATACAACTTCCCCGGATTTTTGGTTGATGGATGATCGGTGTGAATAACATCAATCTCTTTGATCGCGAGATGGATGCGGCCACGTCCGCATTTATCTAGTGCTAAGAATTGGGTTACGCTTGGTGTTTTTGTTGTGATTCGTTTTGCTGTGGTTAGAATGGCGGGCTTGGATAAGTGAAGGGAGTGTTCAAATTTCATTGGTATTGGCTTTGGACTATCGTCCATATGCAAGGGTATTTCATTTGTTGCTGGTTCCTCATCCATATCAAGTGATAGTTCATCTTTAAATTTTGGTAGGTCGTCGTCCATATCCAAAGAGATCTCGTTGGCATTTTTTGGAGTCTCATCGTCCATATCTAAGGTTATCTCTTCTGAATTCTTAGCAGAGATATCCACATTCTCTATTTCATCCTTATTCTTTATAGCTTTTTCATCTTTCTTTTCCTCTTTGTACTCAACAACCGCTTCAAACTTCACATGCAAATGAGCCGAATACCAATATCTCGGCCTCAAATAGTGCAAAAGAAACTTATTCAATGGACTTCCCAACTCCCCCTTTTCAATATCCTCCCTGAAAAATGGTTTCCTTTTCAATAATCCCACTTTATCACCGTACTTTTCAATCCCAACTGGCCAATCATGACTCAACACCACATCCAAATCATGATTCATCATATAAAATTTAACAAAAGAAGTCAATTTTTGATGATATACACTACGAATACTCCCATTATCATAAGGTAATTTTTCCATTACGAGTTCATTCCTAACAAATGTCGAATAGTTAAATATCCCACTCCATCCAGCAATATGAAGTCCACGATACCATACACTACCGAATTCACCAAGGTAGTAGATATTTGGAGCTATCCAGCCTCCATACTTCAATTCTTGCAAATATGATGAACATTCATGATTTCCGCCAATGAATATAGTCAAGACAGGAGCATGCTTTGATTGAGTATAATATTTGTGGAAATCGCCTAGTTTTTTATATTTGTTGGGTACGTTTAATGTTTCAAGGTCGGATGGGGTACGGATTGCTTGGAAGTCTCCGCAGATTAGGAGGAGGTCTGTGGTTGATGGGAGACAGGAATATATTTTTTCAAGTTCGCCGTGACAACATCCTTGAATTGCTACTTTTAGTGTAGGCATGGTTGGTTGTAGTCGAGAGGGACGTTGTTTATGATGACGACGATGGGGACTGAAATATTTGGTGATGGTTTTTTTTGTGTGACTACGATATGTGTTCCATTAGGTGTTTCATAAGTTCAAGTGTTAATTGTTACTATTTCCTTAATCACGTATAGCAATATCGTTATTTAAAATTTAAGTAGTTTGGATGGTTTATTATAATCTTCCTTTTGTTGAAATGTAAGAAACATCAATTCTGGGGGTCTGGGTTTTCTTAAAACGCTCCTCTTGGTACCACTCTTTTCTCAAAATTCTTGCTATGTGATATGGACAATCTATTTGATATGTATTTATTCAACATTAGACTAGAAGATAGAGTATACTCACGCACATTACCTTTATTATTTGCTTAATATTTACATAAATAAAACACCGTTACCTCGAACTAGATTAGCTTGACTAAGACCTGAATTTTCTTTGCTCGAGGCAGCTGCAAAATAATGGGTCAATGGTATGGTTTTCAACAAGACACAGATGTTATAAATAAATACAATACACAAAGAAGACCAAAATAAATCATTAGTGATATTCTAAGACTAAAACAAAAGGTTCCTCATATTCTATCAAAACCAAAACTCTCTAGAACTTGAAAACTTGTTCCTTAGAGAAACCCAATTCAGCCAAGGCACCAGTTAATTCACCTTGATCAGTTGGGGAAACCTTTGGACCAGAAATGGCTTGGTATAAACCTGGAGGACCACAGACAAAAACCTTGAATTCATCACTTGGCTTGTCCAATTCCTTTTCCAAGAATTGTTTGGTAATGTAACCAACTTGACCTTCCCATTCTTCACCTTCCTTGGTCTTGTCAACAAAATAAGTGACCTTAACTTGATCCTTATGCTTCTTGGCAATTTCATCAATTTCTTGCTTGATTAAAACATCGTCTGGGGAAACGTTACCATAGATTAAGTTAACCTTGGTGTTGTCATTTGGGTTTTTGGCGATTTCATGTAATAATTGATATAATGGGGTAATACCAGTACCACCACCAATTAAAGCAACAGACTTGAATTGGTTTGGTTCGTATTTCCACTTAACAATTGGACCCTTGAAGGATAAAGTGTCATTTTCCTTCAAGTTAAAGATATGAGAAGACATCTTACCACCTTCATACTTCTTGATGACGAATTCAATGGTACCTTTTTGTTCAGGGTCTGAGACTGGAGTATATGGTCTAATGACATTGTTACCCTTGGCAGTAACGAACTTGGTTAGTAAACAAGAAGCGGTAACTAAACCAGCAACATCATCTTCATTCTTTAATTTGAAGATTAAATGTTTAGTATTGTGGGTTAAGTCGATAGCCTTGACTAATTTTAAGTCAACCCATTCATTGTCACCTTTGAAAGTGATATTAGTGTCGTTTGAGATTGGAGATGATTGAGTCATGGTGGAGAAATGATAAGCTAAACCAATAGAAGCAGCAGCAGCACCAACAATTGGAACTAAGTATCTTGGATTAGTAATTCTTGCTAAGTGAAATGGCATTTTTATAAGGGAATGTGAAGTAGTTAAAAGTTGCAGCTGCACTAACATAAAAGAAAGTTTATAAATAATTGTTTAATTAGAAATTTGATAAGTCAACGATGCAATTGTGAAAATCCACCACACACAAAGTCGGGATTTGAAAAATTTCATTGGTGGGAAAGAAAATTTGTTCGCATCCAAAAAATCCACAGTATGGGTTTCTGTGTCATAAAAATGAAAAATGACAGTAATTACTTTGATTAATAAGCATTCGGAGTAAAGATTACATAATATTAACAATTCCTGCATACAATAACGTAATATCAATCCCTAAACAGGTGATTTCACCATTACATTAGCAAAGCATAGCGGATATACCACCACAGCGGTCTTTTGTTATCTTGTCTCTTTAGTCATCATCATAACACAATGCTTCGCAATCGCACACACAAAGAACTAATCAATCTCTCACGACAAATAATCCAACCATTGCTTCCCACTTTCCATAAAGGTCAAGCAGGTAGAGTTACCATCATTGGAGGAAATGAAGATTATACAGGGGCACCATACTTTGCAAGTCACTCAGCTGCAATTGTAGGTGCTGACTTATCTCATGTCATATGTGAGAAACTGGCTGCTCCTATTATCAAGTCATACTCACCTGATTTGATGATACATCCATATTTATTTGATTTGGATAATCCTACAATTAAATTAAACAAATCTGATATTGAAAAATTTAAGTCTACTCCATTGAGAGAAGTTATTGCTGACAGAAATAAATTAGATGTAATTATTGATGAGTTGGTATTACCTAAAGTAAATCAATTGTTAGCCAGAACTGATATAGTTGTCGTTGGACCTGGATTTGGAAGAGATCCACTCATGATGAAATCTTTGGTCAGAATAATTGAAGAAATTAAACTGTTAAACAAATCGATTATATTAGATGCTGATTCACTTTATTTAATCTCAATACACCCAGATATCATCAAAAACTATCCCAAAGCTATAATAACTCCCAATGTTGTAGAATTTGACAGAATTGCCAAAGAATTAGGGATGAAACCTAGTATTAAAGAAACAAATCTCGAAACATTAGTAGAAACAACACAAGAAATATCAAAACATTTAGGAAATGTAATTGTAATAAGAAAAGGAAAACTGGAAATCATTGCAAACACGGAAAAATATCTAGTCAACGATTCCCCCGGATCGAATAAACGAGTTGGAGGACAAGGGGACAGTTTAACAGGCGCAATTGCAACTTTTGTCAACTGGTCAAACAATTACATAGCCGGAGTATGGGAAACTTCAGGGGAAAAGATCCCACTGGATGAGGTTAATATCTTGGCATGTTATGCTGCATCAACGCTCGTAAGGTGTGCTGCGACAAAGGCGTTTCGGAAATATGGAAGAGCTATGCAGACTTCAAACTTGCATGAATTCTTGGGAGAGTCGTTTAATGAACTTTTTGAAGATGCGAAACCAAATATGTAAAGGTCGGGTTTATGGCAAGATTTTAGATTCCTTGGGTATGAAAATAAGTATACCGCGTGGTTTCATCATGTCGCAATATATATGTCAAATGTATCTATATTAATGTCAATTGTATCTATATTAATGTCATTGGTTAGACTTTGACATTTAATATACTGCTATTACCATAACTATAATTTCTAGACTATGCTCTTGAGTTAGACACAGGCACATCCTACCAAATCATTCATTGGGATCTGAAGATTCCAATCTTGTTTTTTTCCAAGAGTGGCACTACTTGTAATTTATCCAAGAGGGATACATTTCAAACAGAGACTTTCTCCCTTCTCACATTTTACATCTCTAGTATCGCAATACCCTGAAACGTCAATCCACTATTACCACACATCACTGGCGTCCACAATCACCATCCCCTAGAATTAGCCCTTCAAAATGTATTTCTTGTAAGTCATTGCAGAACCAGAAATCAAGACGATACAGTCTATTTTGATTGGTTTAAATAGGCAATTGTGCTTCTGCTATCGCAGAAGTTACAAACTCAGAAATCTACACGAACATGGCTCTTTATTAAAATTGATTCTCAATTCCTCTAGGCATATCTTGTATATTCGGATCACCGGCTACGTCTTCAATAGTAGTAATAAATAGAATGACCACTTTATGGTTTTGACTTGGTGAGCATTGAATCAATACAAGCGGTTGTCTTAATTAGGAAACATCATCACGTGACTCACCCCTCCACAAACTGGAATTTTGCCGAGGATAAAATTTAATCAGAAGACAATCATCCGATATATAAAATCATTCACCACCACATTCTTTCAATAAGCACTTTGTATTTACACACACAATCTAAAAAAGATGGACGCTAGTTGTGGACCTTCAACTGCCTTGCAGAACTTATCTAAGCATACCCAAAAAGATACTTCTTTACAAAGACAAAATCAACAACTCCCTCAACAACCAAATTCCATTCAAAATTTCCGACTGAACACTGGTGATTCAAGATTAAGCAATGATTTCCAAAGGTTCAACAACAGCAATGAATTCGCTAGTGCATTCATGAATCAAATGAATGTGAAGCCTGGTTTTCAACAGCAACAGCAACAACAACACCCAATTCAGCAACAACATCAACAAGGATGGGTGAATGATTTTTCCAATCTTTCTATCAATAAACCCCAAACCCCACAAATGATGTCGCAGAATATTCCCACACAGCAGGTTAATGAGTGGCATCAGCAATTTATACAGTCTCAACAAGGTATGCAGCAACAGAATATTCAACAGCAAAATATGCATGCTCCCAATTATGCCATCGGCCAAGGATTCCGAATGAATATGAGAACCGATTTGCTGGCCCCATTGCATGCCAATCAAACTGAACATCAGGAAATGCATAAGTTTGCAGAGCAACAGAAGCAATTTGAGAGCCAATTTGATGCAATTGAGAGAGAACTTCAGAATCATGAGCAACACCAACAAAGTACAATTGATATTGCTGGTAATGATATCGAAAAGGAAAAATTTGCAGAAACGGCACGAAAAGTAGAAGCATCGATGAATAGTTTGAACTCACACGATATGGAAATGAAAGAGAAATTTCAAAATTCCGATTTCCTTAAACTAATGCAGTCTATCGGAAATAGGCAAGTTGAATTGGAGGGTGATAAATTAGTTGACGCGGTTTCTGGGGAAGATATTCGACTTCAAGAAAATTATAAAGTATCTTCCCGGCCTTCAGGCTTCGAAACGCATAGACCAATGTTTAACGATGATGGCATAACAAGATCGCCAGAAATTGTTGATCCAGAACCTATTCTTGTCCCACAAGCAATCAATCCCGAACTCGCATATGCACGGAAACAAGAACTTTCCCAAGAAAACAAATTGCCTGACCCTTTAGCTCATATCAAGGATGGACAATTGGCCGATGTCATGGATCCGTTTTCAGCCGCCAGGATCGTGAGTGGTGGACAAGTGACTATGAGTGATTGGATGAATGATGACGATGAAGATGGGCTTTTGTTTGATGTAGAGTCGCCGAAATTGCAAAAGGGCAGAATTGTTGATCAGGCCTGGCAGGAAGTTTTTGATGATTATAGACATGATGATGATTTTCATTAGACGACAAGAGGTAAGGGGTATGAAATAGGGAAACTGATTCTTCATAGGTTACCCAATATGACCGATGAAGTCATAGGGGTTGGTTTAGTATAGTTGTGTTTTACGATGTGTGTTTTGTACTCATGTGTAGGGAAAAAGAAAATCAACGTATTACGTATGTATCAATCTATTTCGGTTTTGTAGAAGCATGCTGAATTATAGAGTTGCTAAATATGGATATCCATGGAAACGTTTCCCTTCGGTGCTTCACGGGAGCAACCTGGACCTTTGTGCTACAAGAAGATGGAGAAAACCTTCTCTTACTATATTGTTTGGCATGCAGTGGCAAAGAATAAAACGGTTTTAGGCGAAGTGACGACAGTTTTGTTAGTATTGGAGACTTGAAATAGAACATGTGACGTAATGAATCGAAAGCTAAATCATCATCATACTTGGTGAAATGTAACACAAAAGGTTTTATTTTAATCTACTAATTAGACAATAATACACATGGTAATCTCTATGTCATCAAGCATGCTATCAATTAGAGAATTCTTTATCATCTAGAAGTATCAGGTTCATAATCAATCGACAAAAAGTAGATGATCATTAAGAGATATGGACAACTCACAAGGGCGGGACTAGAAGAGGTCAATGGTCATCAACGGGGTTTGAAACAGCTGATCCCCATAAGATATATGACTCATCTCATCTCCTATAGATAATCATTGAAAACGCTCGAAATGAGAAAGTCATGAGATGATTCATTGTTTCGGATAAAAAAGTGATTCCATTACATCATACAACGCACCGCAGCAGTTAAAGAACAAACGGAAAAATAGAATTGCTTTTTTTCTGAATCTGTCTGTCACCCCCCTAATGGAAAAATTTGACACAAAAGTTAAGATTTTTGAAATCAAAATTTCCGGTATATAAGCCTTCCATCACTACAATACGAAGCACCACGAGACAATAAACTTTCAGGGAGCAACACAAATTGTCAGACAAAGAAAATCATCAAAAACGGTCAGACAGTAAAAAAAATGTTGAATTAAAAAAAAACGCTAAACATTTACCTAATACCGCCTTATCCCTTTTGATTTTCTGTTTTCAAGGTTACATTCTTTATTCTTTTTCTATATAAACCACCAGGAATCCCTCCCCTTCTCTCCTGCATTTTCCAGAATAATCTAGTCTTCTCAGACAGACACTTTTACAAACATTATTTATTATTTACTAATATTGTTAATTTCCTATTGTCATTATTACTATTATTATAACACAGAACTATTCCCTAATGACTGTATCTTCACCATATCATATCCCTAAGCCATTCAGAGTTGCCATTATAGGTTCAGGTAACTGGGGTACTGCTGTTGCCAAGCTCGTTGCTGAAAACACACAAGAAAAACAACAAATCTTTGAAAAGAATGTCAATATGTGGGTATACGAAGAAGAAATAAATGGAAGAAAATTAACTGAAATAATCAACCAAGATCATGAAAATGTCAAATATTTACCAGAAGTCAAATTGCCAGAAAATTTAATTGCTAATCCAGATTTGGTCGATACTGTCAAAGATGCGGATTTGATTGTATTTAACATTCCTCATCAATTCTTAGGAAGAATCTGCAAACAATTACAAGGTCACGTAAAGCCTACCGTTAGAGCGATTTCCTGTTTGAAAGGTTTAGAAGTCGGACCTGAAGGTTGTAAATTATTATCTACATATATTACCGAAACATTGGGTATCTACTGTGGGGTTTTATCAGGAGCAAACATCGCATCCGAAGTTGCCAGAGGTAGATGGTCCGAAACTTCAATCGCTTACAATATTCCTAATGATTTCAGAGGTGAAGGTCAAGATATCGATGCCTTTATCTTGAAACAATGTTTCCATAGACCATATTTCCACGTTAGAGTTATCAGTGACGTCGTGGGGGCTTCTATTGCCGGTGCTTTGAAAAATGTAGTTGCTTGTGCTGTTGGGTTCGTTATTGGCGCGGGATGGGGTGATAATGCCCGTGCAGCAATTATGAGAATTGGGATAAAGGAGATTATTGGCTTTGCTTCTCATTGGCAAGAATTTGGAATTAAAGCTTCATTACCTCCAAATCCAACTACATTTACTGAAGAAAGTGCCGGTGTTGCCGATTTGATAACTACTTGTAGTGGTGGTCGTAACGTTAAAGTTGGTAGATATATGATTGAGCATAATGTGGATGCGTGGGAAGCTGAAAGAATTTTATTAAAGGGTCAAAGTTCTCAAGGTATTCTTACTGCTAAAGAGGTTCATGAATTGTTGGTTAATTTCAACTTACAACATAAGTTCCCATTATTTGAAGCTACTTACGAAGTTATTTACAACGGTGGATCCGTGGAGGATTTCCCTCGATTATTAGAAGTTGATTCGATGTGAAACTATTAATTATTCGATTCTTGTTAGTTGGGTCTTCTTTTCAATGAATCTTTTCTTTGTGTATATTAGGTGTATTTCTTTCAATTATTACCCCATTCTTTATAGATTTTTAATTTAAGGATTTAGACATTAGAAACAGATTAAGTATTTATTATTCTAAATAAATCTCCTATGCCATCTTGATCAAAGACTTGTTCTATAAACTGCCAAAATAAATTAACGGGACAGAAAAAAGAAACGGTAAAAATGCAACATTGCTAAGAAACCACTGAAACAAGGGGTGCAAGATCTTGATCCAAATCTCGTCTTCTGATGCGACAGATAAAAAAACCTTCCACCACCAAACTTACATTCTTTTGCTAATTATTGTTTTCTATTATGTTAATCAAAGAAACACCCCTTGACAACAGGAAAACCTGTCAAGTATGGTAAATCGACAGCTCATTAATCCTCTCACCCACTATGCCCTTCGACATTCTCAGAATTATACCACTTCGTACTACTGATTAGTCCCTCGTGGCTGAAATTCTCACCCAAGTCTGGACAATCATAAATTTCACCATTCCAGTAATATTTCTCAAAACTTAGTCTACATTTTTCTGATTGCTCCTCGCCAAATCTCTCCTGTTGTCTCCCAATAATAATCAACCGAAGAATAAGGATTAGAATGCTACTCAATTTAACTAACAAAGTTTTAGGAAGAGGAGCAAAACAAATATTAAAACCTTTTACTGATTCATCTAGAAAAGCAATAAAAATACTACGGCTAAATCAACATTTGGCTACTATAACCAACGGTTTTATCTGTCATATACGTCAAATCGGGATCAATTACGCAACTATCCATGGTTCCGTTTTCTTCAACACCAGTCAAATTCTGATACAATTCCTTTCTCATTGGTAAAAAGAAAGTGCGAGCCGAATTTTCACAACAAATTCAATATCGGCTAGAATCATGGTTTGAACTCACATCTTATGAAGGCCGACTATGTCAATTTCCTGTTTATTTCCCACATTATCAACCAATGAAATATGCCAACTATCCAACTCAGATTGCCCCGATGAACTCCAATCTTTGAGAGAAGTGGAAGATTCTTTCTTTTAATAGTACATCACAAAAATGGCTACATCTGATCCCATTATACCACATGGTGGTCTCAGTTTGATTCTATCGGTAAATTGACTCTCAGATGAAAAGCTTTTGGCCCAAACTTTATAAATGTTGAAAATCGCCAATGGACAAGTGCCAATATTATCACCTTTTCATTTTAGAATATTTTTCAAATTTCCGATACTACACGAAGAATATTGATAACTCAATACCTTATCTGTTCTGTACCATTGAAGGAGGAGAAAATATCATGGGTCATGTTTTAAAATCCTCCAGAACTAAAAAAGTTTAGCAAAAATGCCCGTTAAGCCGCGGACAATAGAATTCATAATTGGAAATTCTTGATTAACTTCCAGAGATTTTGTGAACATCAATGAGTATTTGAAAGGGCTTTCAATCTAGAAACGACGACAAACATAAAGTGAATGTTTCACTTATGTCTTGTTGTTGGTTTGTTGTATAATCCCCGGTGATCTACTAGTTTCTAAATCAACTTCCAGAATTTTCATTAATTTAATATACTTTATTTTACCATAATGATGCTATCAAAATTTTACTGCAATGGGGGTTATAGTGAGTATTTTTAACTCACACTCATCTAATGAATCTCTCAATCCAGTGCCGTGCCATACTTTGATTCAAGGGAACTTTTATATGTTAGTTTTCTATAAATTTATTTTATTAATAAGTCCTAAATTAACAAATAACTTTAATGAATTACGAAAACAAAACTTTAAACAAACTACTCCACGGACTTCGTCCAATTCGTATCTTTCAACTTCTTATCTAAGAAGAACCAAAGAGGCTAAAGTAAGCTGTGTTTCGAAAGATATTACTGGTCGGGAGAAAGGTATGACTAATATCCCAGTCCAGGTCAACATGCCTTTCTCCCGACCAGCAATATCTATCGAAACATAGCTTACATTTAGCCTTGTTGGTTCTTCTTAGATAAGAAATTGAAGGATACGAATTGGAGGGACAGTCCTTTTTGGCGTGTACCACTTATTATGAGGAAAATAGATAAATTTTGCCTTAGACATTGGCTGTATCTTCTTGGAATCCCCTATCAATCTTGTACCTAAATATGCAGTAGGAACAAATTCATTGCATGAAGGATCGTAAGCACCGAATTCATATGAACTTTTCAAATAGCGTCAGATTTAAATTTCTAATTGAATCCCTTAGGGTCCTTCCTCTTGTCACTAACAAAGGGAATGGTATTTCATGATTTGCAAAACAAAATTTTTTCACGATATATGACCATCTCTTTAGTTCGTTGTTGTCGCTACAATAGG